>JAJPUD010016443.1:0-34094 GCA_023553655.1 Myrmecobius fasciatus
TGGATGGACTTGGAGGCTCCAGTCTGGAGTGTGTTTGTGACATGCCTCTTTTCTTCTTTTTTTCAGATAAAGATTATTTCCTGATTGTTATCCAAAATCCATCAGAATAATATGCCATATTTGTGGTGCCATAATTTTGTCTTTAATGTAGTAGTCTCCCTCAAAGAAATCATTCCCTCTCCCCATGGAATGGCAAGTGGAAAACAAAAGATGACATCAAACTGAATTTGCAGAGATCATGTGACAAAGGGTGTGGCCCAGATTGATTTTCTTAACCTTTTCCCCATCTTGAATGTTTGGGAACTGCCTTGATCCCTGAGAAAGCCCCCAGACCTGGGTGGGTGGGGCTGGCCCCCTGGGGCCTCAGGCCCCCCCCTCCCTCCATCCCCTCTGGGCCTCTACTTCTGTTTTTAATTGTGTTGCTGTCTTGAAAGACCTATTAACTAAAGTAATCCTAATGACCTTTTCTGTCTCTCTTAAGTGCTCAGTTGGGGAGGCTACCCCGGGAATCACTGTGGTAGGGTGAGTTAGGGGAGAGGGTCTGGGACACAGATGTGTGGGGACAAAGCAGGCCACCAAGAGCTCAGAAACCTTGAGGTCAAAGGGCTGGAATTGTGGCCCTGGTCAAATCAGGCTTATCTAGGCAACCTTCAGGGGCCCTTTCAATCTATGATCCAGTGACTGTGTGGAGGGGTCTGACTGCTTGGGGTGGGAGTGGGGGAAGGTGTGTGGAGAGTGGGCTTTCCAAAGGATTTAAAGGGGACACACTTCTGATGGACAATCCCTGAATGAATGGGAAACCATCTCTTCTTTGCAGCATACCCAGGGGTCTGGGGGGACTTGGGGTCCCATAGGGCACTGCTCTTGTTCTGGCACAGAAGCTGACCAGGTTCCATAAACCCATATTATAAGAAGGGTGGGGGATCTGCAAGGGCTCGGGAACTGGCCCTAGAGAGACCCAGAGAGAGGAAGGGAGGAGACTTTAGAGGGATGGCCCAAGGATTTAGAGGGAAGCCTGAGGAAGAAGCATGATCAGTTTTCCCCTAATTTAGAAGAGGCCTTTAGATGAGCATTTCTGTTGCACTTTCCATGGTCAGGAAGAAGGTGGAGAAGAAAATTAACTGATGTCATGAGACCCTGGGCAGGGTTCCCTACAAAGAAAGATTTTTGGGTTCAAGAGATTCTGGTGACCAATTAATGGGTTTTTCACTGAGTACTTACTGTGTTGGAGCCTGAATTGCATCATGCCAGTCACCTGTGAGGAAAACTTGCTCAGGTTCTGTCTCATATGTCTAGCCCTGGTTGGATGACTTAACCTCTCACTGCCCCAGAAAAGAGACTGAATGTTAGAGATGTTAATTGTTTATTCCTTACCAGGGACCACCTGCACTTAGCAAAATCACAGGGGCAGAACACTGGGGGCCCAGACAGTGAAGGCTCATGGAACTGGATTTCTCCCTGCAGAAACAGATTTCAGTGAGAGGAGTAGGAGCTGTGTGAGGCTCGATGAAGACCTTAAGGTTGAACTAGCAAAAAAAGGCACTCAGGTCTAACTTAAGGATAGGTGAGACTCGGGGTAGAGGACCCTAAATTCCCTGGCACCCGAGAATTGTTTAAGGGAACCACTTAGGTCGCTATTTGATAGAGAAAGGGATTTAGGAGTTAATCCCTGTTTACTAGAGAATTAACTTTTTCTGAAACAGGCTATTTTTCCTGTCTCAGGTCACATGAAATAAAGTGTTTATGTGGCATGAGGGTGCAACACCACCTTTGACTAGCACCTGGCTTGTGAGTGCCAACACCCTGTGGCCTGTGTGGAGGAGGATGGGCAGGCTCATGCAGCTTTGGGGCCTGGCGTATCCTGAGTGATTTTCTTCCTTCAGAGGACACAAGACGGAATCTTGGCATAGTGGTTGGGGAGAGCTTTGTGACAGCTCCTTGAAGGCACTTCTTCCCCTCTTCAGCTGCCTCAATCTTTTGTCTCCTCCAGGAGACAATTTGTGGTTCAGATGTAGCCTGAACAGAGGAGAGTTTACCTGGACAGACACCTAGACATCAGGTACCAGCCTCCTTCCCATTCTCTGCCAAAGTTCTCACAGCCTCTTTTTGATTTTTGTACAGGAAGTGAGGCCATGCTTCAGGTGAGAATATAGGCCAAGTTCCCTGGGTGCCCTAGTCACACCCCATGATTGCTGGGAAGTGTCACAATACAGACCTGCTGGAGAAACAATCATCCCAAGGTCTCCAGTTAGGAGACCAAGAAGGCTTTCTTGTGCCAGTGAGAAAGCCTATTTAAAATTGCTTTCAAAGTTGGTTTTCAATTTTATCCTTGTGTGTTCTTCACAAATAATTCAATAGAAGCAGAATTCAATTTCTTAGGCCTCTACGTTGTGTAGAACACTGAGGCATTAAGCAGAAGCCAGGACTGGTATCCCTACCATAACCCCAAAAAGGAAGCAATTCTATAGAATCCTAGAATCTCAAAAACTGCTTTTATAGAAGACAACTTCAAACCTCCTAGAAGCAGGACTAGGTATCCTGTGCCATGCTGCTGCGTAATCACTTAGTACCATGTTGTCTGATAACCATATCTATCTTGCAGCAAGACCAAGAATGTTTTCCTTTACAAATCTAGTTTTTAGTGAGGCCAGAAGGAGCTACCGGCTGGAGTGATGGGAAGAGTTAATGATTAGTCTCTCTTATTCAACGGATTCTGTTTTCCCTCCCTCTTTAACACTTTACTTCCTCGGTTCTTTGGGACACAAAAACTGCTTGGTAGCCTTTCCCCTGAAACCATGTGGCATTTACACCAGCCCCAGTGATGAATTTTATATTTAAAACATTGCTTAAAAATCATCTCATTCATTTCCTCCTTTCTATCACAGACACAGCCAAAAGGGTTAGCCAGGTTTTGTTTTTATTAACTAAGTACATATTGCAGAACTGCTGAAAGGCGGGAAGGGACCGCCACCCGTGAAGTTCAGGTGAGAGGAACCTTATAACCTAATAAAAACAGCAAGAACAACACAAAAGCTAGGAGAGACTTTTACAGATCATCCAGTCCAGCTCCCTGATTTGACAGGTAAGGAAACTGAGACCCAGAAAAGTCCTGTGGCTTAACCAACATGAATTGGGAGTGAGTATATTGGCAAGAGCCCGAAGGAGTGGTTTCTAGACCCTCCTTTGCCATGTGTGTCATGGGGATCTGGCTGTCGTTGCAGAGACCTGGACGTCCTGGCCCGATTCTCTTTTTCTCGAAACCAGGGTTGTCTTCCGGAGAGCGCAAGGCCTGAGGGGCCGGGGGAGACTGGGCAAACTGGGGTCCGGAGGGCTTATGGAGTCCGACCTGCGCCGTGAGGGCTGCAGGTTCGCCTACTGGCTTCCGGCCATGTCCAAAACGCTGCCGGGCCAGCCAGCTGCTGAGAGACAGAGCTCTCTCGGGCTAGGGAACTTGAGCTCGGAGTTAGGAAGCGAAGGGATGGGGCACATGACGTCACGTCAGGGACTAGAGCTGTGAAGTGCTGCTGTCTGTTGTCATGACAGCGACCAGGAAGGCTGTGTCTCCTTGGAGCCCCGCCTCTTCAGTTGTCCATTCCTGGCCTGAGCTGCCTTTGCGTCACGGGGTCAGTGGGCGGATGGGGAGGCTTTTCGTCGACCCAATGGCAGGGCAGGGCCAGTCTTCCCTTTAAGGAATGTTGTGAAGTGACGTCACCGAACCGAGTTGCCAACTCCTCCGGGTAGCAGCTGCTCAGGTTTGAGAACCAGAACGAACCCGAAGGCGCCCGCGAGAGAACCCGGAGCTGCAGCGGCGACACCCGGATCCCTGACCCTGAGCTTCCCACCCCACCCCACCCCTGCCTGACCTCGGACCCCGGCGCGATGCCCTCCGACCGGCCCTTCAAGCAGCGGCGAAGCTTCGGTGAGGCCGAGGCGGGATACGGGTGGGGGGCTGGAAGGATCCGATCGTACTCTGCCGGGCGTCCTGGAACCTGCTGGGGTGGGAAGCCGAAGACCGGTGATGTCATGGGCACACGGGGCGTCACACAGATACCTAGGGGGTCTGGGTACAGGAGGGCAATCTCGGGGTTGCCCCACCTCCATTGCGAGAGCTTCGGGGCCAAGCGGGAGGGGGTAGGGCGGCCTCCCGTACTCGTCCTCCCTGCTCCCCCCTTTGGCTTTGCCCTTTAAGGGGCGTGCAGGGAGGAGACAGTCGAGGCCCCTCCCCCGCAGCCTGGCGTGTTTACTCCGAGTGTCCTAGGCGGGGGAGGGGGCTGGCTCTGAGCCAGGAGAGAACCAGAGTGGCGTTTGAGGGGCCCCGGGTCCCTCCGCCCCTCACCCTGGCTGGGTCGTGGGAAGCTGCTTTTCCCACCCAGGCAAGCCCTGGACCCCTGTCTAGATCGTCTGAGTCTGCAAGGGGTTTGGGTGGGTGGGGAAAAGATCTTTTTTGGGTAACCCGAGTCTTCGGGGCGTATATCGGGCGGGCGAGGGGCGGGGGCGCGTGATATAAGGGGCTCCCGGGGGCTGGGTCCGGGTCGGGATGGCGAAGCCTGAGGAGTGGCCGTGTGGGTGGGACTTTGGATCACCCCAGCCACCTTTATGCCTCCCGGGTCCTGGGAGCCCTGAAGCAGCTGCTGAAGTGAGCGAAGGTCTCTCCGGGCGCAAAGCCTCAACTCCGCCTCTTTTTCCAGCTGACAGATGCAAGGAAGTGCAGCAGATCCGAGAGCAGCACCCCAGTAAGATCCCGGTGAGTACCGGGGTCTGGGCCGCCTCCAAATACCCGTGGCTTTTGCCCTGCACTTGCCTTACACATCCTTCTTCGCGCAGGTGATCATCGAGCGGTACAAAGGGGAAAAACAACTGCCTGTCCTGGACAAGACCAAGTTCCTTGTCCCTGACCATGTCAACATGAGTGAATTAGTTAAGATCATCCGGTGAGTGAGCTACAGGCCGCCCCCACCCCTTCCATCCGCCCACCTCCCATTGACCTGAACTGGAAAACGCCCGGCTCAGGGCAAGGTTGCCTGACTCTGGCTTGGGCCGACTGTGGGACATTCCAGCCCCGAAAGCTAATGCTGTTCCAGGCTTCATTAATAGAGGCAGTGTCCAGGAGGAAAGGGGGAGAGGAGAAGGGGATTCGGAGGTTCTCTGGGTGGTCAGCTGACATTTAAAATACAGCATTTGGGCTCTGGGACCCTGTTTAAAGAGGGTCATTGCCAAATGACAATATATGGGATGGAAAAGAATTAGAATTCATGCTTTGTGAGGATCACTTAAAGAAAGTGAGTGAGTTTATATTTAGGCTGGAGAAGTTAGGGAAGACATTATCCCTAGACATGGGAGGGGAAGTTAGGGACGACAAAACCTGAATATTTGAAGACCTCAGAGTGGAAGGTGATAGACTGGAGTGAAGCTGTGAGGAACCAGAGGGGACAGATTGGATCAACAGAAACTTCTAAGACCCCAAACCATGCAGTAAGGGGGGGGTTTCCTTCAGGCTCTCAAACGGGGAAGAATGGATAGGTGGCCCTCAAGAAATCTATTGGGGAACAGTTGACTAGAACTCAGGCAATCCTTCCAACTCAAATGTCAGGGCCCAGAGCTGGGGGGGTGGGAGGGGAGGGATCTGGTCTTGTTGCTCTTTCAATGGACTCCCCCTGTCCCCCTCTCCTATGCAGCCGCAGACTCCAACTTAACCCCACTCAGGCCTTCTTCCTGCTGGTGAACCAGCACAGCATGGTGAGCGTCTCCACACCTATCTCAGAGATCTATGAGCAGGAGAAGGATGAAGATGGCTTCCTTTACATGGTTTATGCCTCCCAGGAGACCTTTGGCTACTGAGCAAAAAGGGTCAGGGATATCTTGGCCCTGGGAAGACAGCCCCTGGGAAGGGGGCAGCCCAGCTTCCTACTCCAGAACTATAAAGCTGCCTCTAACTACCCCCTCTCTGGGCCCCTTCCCCAGGACCCAAAGCAGGAGTGGTTGGCTTAGATCAATGCCAAAATAAGGACTTTGCCCACCCGGGGCTGGAGCAGAGCAGAGGACATCCTGTGTCAACAAGAAATTTTCATCTATCCCAACTCTGTACACATATCAACTCTCGGTGCTACCCCTAGACGCTAGAGCCATGGGGGCCGCTCTGTCTGTCTGTGTCTGTAGATGGGGGATGAGAATAGAAGATTATATATATATATATATGGCTTCCCCCTCCTGGTTTTGAAGGTGGCACCTGCTGAAAGTGGGAGGAGGGGGAGAAAAAAGGGGTGGGCACCTGTGGCCTAGGCCCTGCCTTGGCTCTGGTCTGTTTTGTTTTTTGTGGGGTTTTTTTTTAGGCACCTGTCCCTTCCATCTTTATTGCATGCAGTTTGGACCCATCCCATGCTGGCAGCCACTCCACGGACTGAGCTTTCCCCCTGCAACCACAATCCTGCCTGCTGTTTTCTTCCACATTATGTACCATGTCCTGGAGCACCAGCCTATTTGAGCTACTATTACTCTGTATAAATAAAGAGAAATTCAAGTCCTACCCAGCCCTGGGCCAATGTTCCCTCTCTGCCTCCACTGCAGATTTACCAACTCTCTCATTGCACAGCTGGGTCCTTGTGGACCCTAAAATGAAGATGAGATGCTCCTTCACCTCGGCAGAGTTGCAGGCAGTGACTGACCCAGCCTTCATCCTGGCCTGAGGTAGCTAACTCTCACCTGGCCTCTGTATATTTCCAGGATCCCTCAGGCTGATAATATGTCTCTTCTTCTACTGAAGTCAGGAAATTTGATTTTTCTTTTAGGTATATCAAAGACCATTTACATGTTCAAATATTTGTCTTTCAGTGGGGGGGTCCTGGTCACTGTTCCTAGCCAAGACTCCTCACTGCCACATGAGAAACCCTTAGAGCCATCACTGAGGATTACCTTCAAAAAGGAACTTCTGGGGCAGGTAGGTGGCTCAGTGAATAGAGCACCAGTCCTGAAGTCAAGAGGACCTGAGTTCAAATCTGGTCTCACACTTAACATTCCCTAGCTGTTTGACCTTGGGCAAGTCACTTCACCCCAGTTGCCTCAGCAAAAAAAGGGCACTTTGGTAGTCAGTCTTACCTATAAGACCAGCTAGTCTTGCTGGAGTTGGGTCAAGGCCTATTCAAGAAAACCATACCTAGGCACAAAGTTCTATGTTGTAAATTTTTAACAGCTTTACATATACATAAGGGACTAATTCTTAACCTCTGTCCCAAAAAGGAAAGCCACAAATGACACAAGGAACCTTTTCCAGCCACTGCCTGACAGGAATCTTTCCTTCACACTTAGCCTTGAGGTTCTGGGTCTTCAGTACAGCAGCCCAGGATAGGGGGAGGGCTGTGAGTCTCCAAGTAATGATGTATCACAAAGACCTCCATTCCAAGTCTGAGGGCAGATGAGCTCTGGAGGTATCCGCGCCCAGAGCCCTGCAAACACTATCTCCCCAGTCTCTGCTCCTCAGCTTAGCTTCTTCTACCTCTATCATTTTCACAGACAACCAGCATTCACTACAAAAAAGACAATTTATTTAGCATCAACAACACACCAAGGCTGTGCCAGACTTTTAGGTTCAAAGGGAAAGGGACTGTCCAGGCTTAGGGGCAAGGGAAGAGTATTTAGGGATAGAATTTGGCCTGGGAGAATAAAGGACAGGGGAAGGGGATATCGGAATACTTTGGGAGAATAAAGATGGGGGGTAACTTGTACCTTGCTGAAGTGGACAAGGGATACTCTATATAAAGCAAGGGAGACAAAACTGGTTTTAGGATTTGGGGGAACAATGGGGGAAGGACCTGCTGGAACCATGATTTCCAAGGAGGGCCCAAGGCAGACTAAGCCATTTCTCAGTCAGGAACTACTCTTCAATCCTCCATGCTGAAGGCTTCACTTCCCAAAAGGGCACTGTCCTCTTGTTCTGAGTTCTGAGGATCCAGGTCTGTATCGTTGAAGGCATCATGAGCTCCCCATGACCTCTAAACCGAGCCCTCCTCAAAGCAGGGCCAAGATGAAGGGAGAGGGGAGGGGGCACAATAGCTCAGCCCACCCCCAGTTCTCCCCACTTGGTCTCAGAGGAGTCCATCTCCAGCAAGGCCAGCTGGTCCCTCCCTACTTGAGCACCAGCATGGCCTCCGTTCCATCCTGGCGCTTCAGGTGGAGGCCGTGAGTGAGGTAGTACTCCCGCCGCAGGAAAGCATAGAAGTAATCTGAGATGAACAGGATCTGAGGAAGTAGAAATGCAATGAGAGGATTCCCATGTTTCCCAAGCCCCACCAGCCTCTTGCCCTCGGGCCTTCTACTCTAAAGGAGGCCTAAAATGTCCCCCAAAACACAGCCTGTTAGGAGCTGGAGAGCTATGCCAGAGTAATAAAGCAACTAATTCTGTAAGGAGTTTTACACAAAAGTTTGGAAGAAAGGAAATAGTGCTCTACTGACATTATTAGCCCCATTTGAAGAATGAAGTAACTATCCCAAGGTCCCACCAATCTAATATGATAGGGCTAAGTCAAACTTAAATATCCTGACTTCAAGACCATTACCCCTTTCCACTCCAGCTAACTAGAAAGGAAGGTTGCCTCACCCCAGGGAGGTTGTCAAGGCAGAAGCCAAAAAGGAAGCAGCAATGATGGGGTGACATTTCCTTTATTGACTGTCTTGATCTCATTCCCTTTCCCAGCCTGGCCATGTTCTATGAACAAAGGGATCAGATGCCCATTCCCTTTATCCTAGAACTGCCAGCATGCTTTGCTGGTCCCTCCATCTAACTTTAAATAATGGCTTCAAGCCAACTTCAAGATCTAAAGATAGGAGATGGCTGCCCCATAGCCAACCAGCTAGAGGACATTCTTCTGGGGCGTTTCCCCAATAAGTAGGAAAGCCATGACTAGATATCCCAACCCCCCCCCCCAATGTTTTGGCTGAGACTCAAATTCATTACTATCCACTTCACCCTACCAAGAACACCTGGCTGCCTGAGTACATTTTGGATTATTACTCCCCAGCCTGAGACTGCTCAGATCTCCTCTAGCTTCTCACTGGAACAGAGAAGAGCTGTAAGCATCATAAAAACAAGTAGCAGAAAATGGAGACTGGCATTACTCTAGAGTTGGCAGGACTCAAATCGGAGCCTTTAGGATAAAACATTCCCAAGCACAGATGCAGGTTCTACGTAGGGCACAGGAAGGGCAGAATGAGCCAGGGGAGTTGGGAGAAGGCCCCTGGTGGAGCCTCCCGGGGGTAGCCGCTTTTGCCCCTGAAAATCCATGACTTCCAGCTTTCCCCACACTCTTCACTAGTCAGCCTTGGCCACTCTGTCCTGAAGAGGTTAGAAGGAAGCCGATTCTTTAGTTTCTGAGAAAGCAGATCTGCTCCAACTGTGACCTGACACCAGTAACTGGCAGCCTCCTTACTGAGAAAGGAGGATGAGACAGGAAATAAAGGGTAAGAAGTCTTCCCGCCAGACAGCTGCACTGGACAAAACATGACGATGAAAATATGGCCAGTTCAAGGACTTTACTCCAGAATGAGAGGAACAGCCCCTCTCTCCAGAAGCCTCATCCTGGCCTGGAGAGTATACTTCCTTGGAAGACATCTCTGACTTAATCCAGGGAAATAAAAGGCAAAAAAGCAAAGCTCTGTACCCAGAATCATGCTAGTACTAGTAGAAATAAAGACATAAATAAGACACAGTCCTTACTCTCATGTTTGTCTTAAAAAGAAGCTATCCATACAATGGTCCTCTCCAACATGGGGAGAAGAAGAGGGAGAGAATAACTCCTGGTTAGATCTAACCAACCTAAAGCTTTGTTTGCCACCATTTAAAAAAAAAATAACAATGTTCTAGCTATAAACATAAACAAAATATGGAATATTATTTGTTGTATGAGCTGATTAAAATTTTGTATTCTTTTTTTTAAAGAGCATAAACTTGAGAGCAGATCTGATAAGCAATCAATACAAATTCAAAAGCAATCAAATACAAAAATCAATACAAAAAAAGTTACTCATATATAAGAAAAATAATTGCAAAAGAACTTTTTGAGTCAACAAAAGGCTGGAAAAAAAGCAAGTGTCAATTGGGGAATAGCTAAACAAATGGGGGCATGAAAGTAATGGAATACTATTTACTTTAAGGAATTATGAATATGAGAAATTCAAAATCACATGAAATTTGCATGGACTAATGGAGGACCAAAAAATCAGATCCAAGAAAAACTAGATACTCATGACTATAATAATGTTAATGCATACAATACTAAAAAACAGGGACTGAGATCTAATGAAATGGCAAATATAGGTTCCAGATAACAAATACTGGAAAATATATATATATATTTTTTTGGTAAAAATAAATGTATTTTAGAAAGTGTACTGTGAGTACATGAAAATGGACAAACTACTTGAATTAAAGATTTTTTAAAAAATTAGAGTGTACACTATTTGACAAAAACTGCTGGGAAAAATGGAAACTAGTGTGGAAGAAATTAAGGCTTGACCCACATCTAATACCACATCCCAAGATAAGATCTAAATGGGTTCATGATCTGGATATAAAGAGTGATAGTATAAGTAAATTAGAGGAACGTAGTATAGTTTACCTCTCAGACCTATGGAGATGGAATAAATTTATGTCCAAAGAAGAACTGGAACTCTTAATTGAAAACCAGATAGATAACTTTGACTATATTAAGTTAAAAAGTTTTTGTACAAACAAAACCAATGCAGTCAAGATTAGGAGGGAAGCAATAAATTGGGAAATCATCTTTACATTTAAGGGTTCTGATAAAGGTCTCATCTCTAAAATATATAGAGAATTGTCTCATATTTATAAGAATTCAAGCCACTCTCCAATCGATAAATGGTCAAAGGATATGAACAGACAATTTTCAGAGGATGAAATTAAAACTACTTATAGTCATATGAAAGGTGCTCCAAATCATTATTGATCAGAGAAATGCAAATTAAGACAAACCTGAGGTACCACTACACACCTGTCAGATTGGCTAAAATGACAGGAAAAGTTAATGATGATTGTTGGAGGGAATGTGGGAGGGGTGGGACACTGATGCATTGTTGGTGGAGCTGTGAACGGATACAGCCATTCTGGAGAGCAATTTGGAGCTATGCTCAAAAAGTGCTCAAACTGTGCATACCCTTTGACCCAGCAGCATTTCTGTTGGGCTTGCCAAAGAAATCATAAAGGAAGGAAAGGGCCCCACATGTGCAAGAATGTTTGTGGCAGCCCTTTTTGTAGTGGCTAGAAACTGGAAACTGAATAGATACACTTCAATGGGTCAATTATTAATTAATTTTCTTGTTTCTGCCTTAATAATAGCTTAGGGATTTGGGTCAGATTTTGGATAAACTTTTGTCCCTTATTTTGTTTGTTTTGTTGTTGATATTTACTAATGTTATTTAAAAATGAACTGAATATTTCATACTTCTTTCATAAAAATTAAATTAAGCTGATTATTTATATGTTGTCCTCAATTAGTTTTTATCTCTAATGGGTCAATGACCCTCAACATAAAAAAAATGTCATCCTTCCCAGAGTTTGTTCTGAGAACTATTCTATGGAGTTAAAGAAGAAACTATTCCTCTTTCACATGTGAATTTACAAATGATGTCAGCAATCTTGTGCTATTAAATGTGCAGCCCCAGGACTGACAAAGAGCTGGCTTCCTCCAGCTACGAAAGAGTTCCGGCCTGACTTCACAGCCTGCAAGGCATTGCAGTTATGAGCTTCTACCATCTCTGGCTGCTATACCCCCCCATGGAGACCTCCTATTTTCCTACCCCTTGACATATTCTGAAACAAAGCTTCTCCACTGTTAAAACACTGGTAATTATCAAATAATTAGTACCACGTGCAGAAAGATGCTTAATAAATGCTTCTGAGAACTGCCTGAATCATGTGTGTACATGGCACTCTACCTAATAAACAAAGAATTCTTGCTACAGAAGAATGTAACTTCCAGCTGCACTCTAATTTTTTTTTTAATCTTTAATTCAAGTAGTTTGTCCATTTTCATCTTGTATGATGACTCAGCATACCAAACAAATCATAGATGAAATCCAAGCTGGAGTCAACACCATTTTAATGACAATCAGGGATCAATTTTTCAAAGCATCTGAAAGATGACTCCCCAAAAACTGGAAAAGATCAAAACCTTATCAAAAAAAAAAAAAAAAAAAAAGGATCAAACAAAAAGACACTAGCATTTACTGGCCCTTATTCTTATTTTTTCCTTGTTTTAAAATCTTTATAAATCAATACAAACATGAGAAGCAAACAGAGACTTTTGGAATCAATTTTCTGTAGACAAATACAAATTTACGAAGAGAGAATACATGACTTTTTTCTTAATTTATTGTTTGTGGATTAAAAAAAAAATACTTGCCTCAATACAACCAAATGCAGCTTAAAAGGATTTCTTTCAACAGGGTGTCTTCTATACTACAGAATCCTAAAACCATGCAAGGCAGATACAATCATAGAAAGACTTTAAAAATCTACTGAGTACCAACAAAAAGTAAAACGGCAAACAAGGAGATATATAAGCTCAGTGTTTCAAGACTGTCATGGATGTGCTAGCCTGAATAACAACCAAATGCTGATATTCACAGATTAAAATTGTGTTAATTTGGCAAATGTATTTATTACACAGAATCTTGGAATACTAAAGCCTTCTCAGTAGTTGAGAGTGGCCTAGCTATCCACAGAGGAAAAACAAAATACGTGGAAGGCACATACTACCTAGATCATGGCACTCAGTTGCATAAGTAACACATCAAAAGCATCAGTATACTGAATAGGTGCTGGACAATGATCTAAGTCCAGAAGAAAGAGACTGGGCTGAATCTCATTTTGAGAAATTATACAGTTATACATTCAGGGAGAGGTCTGTGGGATCTGAGTCTGGACCACAATGTAGCATTTTCACACTCTCTATTGATGTCTGCTTACATTGTTTTCCTTCTCAGGTTTTTTCCCCCCTGTACAGCAAGATAACTATATAAATATATATACACATAATCGATCTGTCTAATATTTTAACATAATTAACATGTATTAGACTTCCTGCCATCTAGGGGAGAAAGTGGGGGGTATGAGGGAAAAATTTGTAACAGAAAGCTTTGCAAGGGTCAATGTTGAAAAATTACCTATGCATATGTTTTGCAAATAAAAAGCTTTAATAAAAAAATAAAAAAAACTATGCATTGCAGTTAATGATTCAAAGCAATTGGCTGCTGAAAAAAATCCCATTAAAAAAAAAAGTACCAATATTGTTCTAATGATACTATACAGCTGCCAATCTGAAACCACTATAATTTTAGAAAAATCACAACTGTAGGGGAACCAAAGGGTAATGGAAATACCAAACTGAATGTAAAGGGGCAATCTACTGTCAAAGAGGACTTGTGCACAAGAAGCAGAAGACATCGTGAAGGACATATCTGACAAGCAAATAAGCTGGACCAGTCATGAGTGGGAAGGAAGAATGAAAATTAGGCAGCCAAGCGTTGCACTGGTATCCATAAATATTAACAGAATCAGAGTAAGGACTACAGTGCAATGGGTGGCCATTCTAAAGATGATTCGGGGAAAAACATGAGGGAGAAGATCATAAGATGACAAAGAATGGGGAGACTATGATCTCCATCAACAAAGGAAGGATACATATTGAAGAGATCATGGATCCTACAATGAAGAGATGGCGTATTTGTAAATAATTGATGTAAAAATCAAAAACAAACAATAAAATTTAACTTTATAAAAGAATAAATGACAGGGCCCGAAACAGCTCTTTCTTAGGATGCAAATGAAGAATCTCCTTTCTCTTCCAATGTGGATATAAAGGTTGAAAGATCAGGGCTTTTTGCTGTACCAGATCTAAAACTATATTATAAAGCAGCGGTCATCAAAACCATTTGGTACTGGTAAGAAATAGAGCAGTCAATCAGAGGCATAGGATAGGTTATCAGGACAATCTAGGCAATAACTTTAACAATTTAGTGTTTGATAAACCCAAAGACCCCAGCTTCTGGGATAAGTACTCACTATTTGGCAAAAACTGCTGGGAAAATTGGAAACTAGTGTGGAAGAAATTAGGGCTTGACCCATACCTAACACCACATACCAAGGTAAGATCTAAATGGGTTCATCATCTAGATATAAAGAGTGATATTGTAAGCAAATTAGAGGAACGTAATATAGTTTACCTCTCAGACCTGTGGAGATGGAATAAATTTATGTCCAAAGAAGATCTGGAACTCCTAATTGAACACCAGATAGATAATTTTGATTATATTAAGTTAAAAAGTTTCTGTACAAATAAAACTAATGCAGACAAGATTAGGAGGGAAGCATCAAATTGGGAAATCACCTTTACATTTAATGGTTCTGATAAAGGCCTCATTTCTAAAATATATAGAGAATTATCTCATATATATAAGAATTCAAGCCACTCTTCTATAGATAAGTGGTCAAGGGATATGAACAGGCAATTTTCAGATGATGAAATTAAAACCATCTTTAGTCATATGAAAAGTTGCTCCAAATCACTATTGATCAGAGAAATGCAAATTAGGACAACTCTGAGGTACCACTACATACTTGTCAGATTGGCTAAAATGACAGGAAAAGATAACGATGAATGTTGGAGGGGATGTGAGAAAACTGGGACATTGATACATTGTTGGTGGAACTGTGAACGGATCCAACCATTCTGGAGAGCAATTTGGAGCTATGCTCAAAAAGTTATCAAACTGTGCATACCCTTTGACCCAGCAGTGTTTCTATTGGGACTATATCCCAAAGAGATCTTAGAGGAGGGAAAGGGGCCCACCTGTGCAAGAATGTTTGTGGCAGCCCTTTTTGTAGTGGCTAGAAACTGGAAACTGAATGGATGCCCATCAATTGGAGAGTGGCTGAATAAATTATGGAATATTATTGTTCTGTAAGAAATGGCCAGCAGGATGATTTCAGAGAGGCCTGGAGGGACTTGCCTGGACTGATGATGAGTGAAATGAGCAGAACCAGGAGATCATTATACACAGTAACAACAATATTACATGATGATCAAGTCTGATGGACATGGCTCTCTGCAACAAAGAATTGTCTCAAACCAGTTCCAATTGTTCACTGAAGAAAATCATATACACCCAGAGAGAGAGATATGAAATATGAACCACAACATAACATTTTCATGCTCTCTATTGAGGTTTGCTTACATTGTGTTTCCTTTCTCTGATTTTTTTTTTCTTGTAGATAGGATTTTTCTTGCACAACTTGTCAAGTATTTCAACATTATTAACATGTAGTGGACTGGGGGTAAAATTTGTAATGGAAAGCTTTGTAAAGATCAATGCTGGGGAACTACCCATACATATGTTATACAAATAAAAAGCTTTAATAAAAAAAAAAGAAAGAAAGAAAGATCAGGGCTTTATTATCATTCATTCATTCATTCATTCATTCATTCATTCATTCATTCATTTATTTATTTTTTGCATGCCCAGTCCTTAGCTCAGTGCCTGGTACAAGTTAGATGCTTAATAAATGCTGATTGTCTCTATGGGTCTTTGTCTAGTAGGTTCCTCAAATCACTAGCAGTTAAAAAAGCCATTAAAAGTCAGAAAGGTCAAAGTGTGGTACATCAGTTGGAACTGGTATTCTAAGTCTTAGAAGCAAGATTTGGCCCTGGTAACTGCTAAGTAAGTATCAGTGATTTTGTTTGGTTTTTATTTTTTTTTGCTGAGGCAATTGGGGTTAAGGGACTTGCGCAGGGTCACACAGCTAGGAAGTGTTAAGTGTCTGAGGTCAAATTTGAACTCAGGTCCTCATGACTTCAGGGCTGGTGCTCTATCCACTGAGCCACCTAGCTGTCCCAGTATCAGTGATTTTAGTAGAAAATAGCAGCTGCATGTGGGGGAAATATTTTGAAAATGTATTATTCCATACTGTGGATACTGTCAGATTTGTTTGATGTGATAGTTGGTTTTACTAAACTGATTTTTCCTTTCTTACTTTATTGCTTTACAAGAATGCTCACTAGAGAAAGAAAGGGAATGGTATATTCATAAATTAAGGTGATATAAGAACAAAGGGAGGGAAAAAGGGAAGGCAGGGAGGAAGGGAGAAAGGAAAGGAGGAAAGGAAGAAAAGGAGAGAAGAAAGGAAGAAAGGGAAGGAGGGAGTAAAGGAGGGAAGGAGGAAGAGAGAGAAGAAGGGAGAGGAAATAGCTATTCAATAGTGGAATGAGCTACATTGCATGAATGAAGAGACTGGATGGGCATGTAATAGAAATGCTGAAGGAATTCTTTTATTGGGTAAAGGATAAGACTAGATGACCTCTCAGGTATGTTCCAGTTCAAGGATTTTATGATTATTTGATTTAATATGTATTACTATATTAAACCAATTTCTCCCATTGGTCTAAATGAAACCATCAAATCTGGGAAGATGTTAAATAAAGTTTTTGTAAATAGAAATCCATAATTCTTCATATTCCCTTATAAAAATTAACTTCTAAAGTTATGTAAAATACAAGGAAGAATTAGCTGTCCATCTATGTATGGCTTTGAACATGTATCAACTGGTAGAATGAAAATGTTTTGTTTTTCTAAAAGATTTTAAAGGATCAGAGGCTCCCAAAAAAAGTCAGTCAACAGCAAAACAGGATAAGTAGAAGGCTGTCCAGGATTTCTTGCTATTCAATGTTACAAAGATGTACACATTATTAAGTACATCAGTCTATCTGCTAAGCTTTGAGGATAAGCAAAAACCTGCAGCAGCATAACTTAATGAAAAGAACAATGTGTAAACAGAGTTAAGAGAATTAGGTTCTAGTTTTTGCTGTAACATTGACTAGCTAAATCACTTTAACAAATCACTTACTTTTTGAGCCTTTCAGATTTTTTCATCTGTAAAATATATGTAACTCACCCAAGAATCTCTGCCATAGAAACTTAATGATTTTTGAGAATGCTAATTCCCAGATATTATCCATAGTTCCTCAAATTTCTGAGGCTTTCTTTCTGGGGAATGCTGAGAAGCCACAAGACCAAGTTTCAAAGAAGTCACTTAGAAGGACAAAGAAGAAAAAAAAATTGTTGGCCCCTCAAAGCAAAGAAAGCAAACAGCAGAGCATGAACAAAGTCAGGACAAGGTACACACAAATATGTAGGAACAGGCTACAGTGGAAAGCAGAATAGTTGGTAACCACTAAATTTAGTACAGAACTCCTGTCTATCCCTTTGTTTCCCTAAAAACCAACTGGAAAGAAACCCTAAGTCCATTCTTAGAGAACTGAACAATTTAGTTTTTCTACTGGGAGAAAGAGATAGGTGGGGAGGTAGAGCGGGAAAATACACACACATAAACACATATGTACGTCTAAGGCACAAGCAGACCTTATACCATTTAATACTTATTTACATTCTTATCCTACTTGAAATTGCTTTTAAAGTTATGTACTTTTACAATGATTTTCATTCCAAATCTACAAGTATTCAGTTTGGGATTAAGAGAAGGAATTTAAAAAGAAGAGATGATTTTAGGCATGGGAAAAGGGAAGGAATTAAGAGAATTTCAGGAATTCTAATTTCTGAAAAATCCACATATGCTAGACTACTTTGAATCTGGAGGAAAGTTTAATATGGAAATAAGGCAGTAGCAGTGAGAGCTAAAGTTAGTCGTTCAGTTAAACACAACATATCCAGCACATAGCAAATACTCTACCTGGTTACACAGGACTAATAATAGTTACACTACCTACCTCACACAGAACTGTTGGTAAGTTAACAAATGTATGTGTACAAAAAGTGCTGTGTGAGTTTGAGATGATATAAATGCACTCATATTACCCAGTCTTCCTTGTTCTCCTACCTACCAGATCATGCTTCTCAGTCTCCTATTCTAGATTCTCACCCAGATGTTGCCCTCTAATTGTAGGTGCCCCATTCTCTTCTTCCTCCAATAATCTAGCCTCTCCCCACCCCATCCCCTAGCATACACATTTCCCAGCCTTCTCACACCTCACTCCCACCACACACTTTTCAGTGGGGTGCCTCAGCCCTTCTTGTTTTCCATGAGAAAGACACTCCATCTTTTAGCTCCAGGCATTTTTCTCTGGTGGTGCTTTTCCTCATCTTCACCCAAGGGTTTACCAGGGTTCCTTCAAATCTTACAGGAAGCCTTTCCCAACCCCTCTTAATTCTAGTGTTTTCTTTCTATGAATTGTTTCCTATTTATCCTACTTGTTTGCTTTTTGTCTCCCCCATTAGAGAGTGAGCTCCTGAAGGACAGGGACTGTCTTTTGCCTTTTTTGTATCCTTAGGACTCAGCACAGTGTCAGATACATAGTTGTTGCTGAATATATGCTGACACTATCATTAGGATGAGGATACGGATGATGAGATATTATTATATTAAACAGGAGAATTGAAGAAGGCAAGGATCCAGGACAAGAAATATTTAACACTATCTAAACTAAGAGATCTGATTCTTTTTCCTGGAGCTTCAAGTCCTAGTCCCTGTCACATTCAGGGCAAAACTTCTATAGTTGCTGTGGCCAAAGACTGGGTGAATATCCTTAATTGGGGAAAAAGATGAACTCATTTGAAAAATATAGATGAAGAATTTTTGGCCAATAAGCACAAAGAATGCAGATTTTGAAAGGAGCAACTCCTTTCCCTTACCCACTATCTATTTCAAAAATCACGAAAGTGCTTTCTGATACCTTGAGGTGATTTTAGAATACCTGAGAATCATACCCTAAGCTTGTATACACATTCATTATGACTATGTTTGACATCTTAATGCCCTTCTTTACTGGGGATACACATACATGTACCTGAGGGCCCCTTAAAACTGGTCCTACTAGGAATGAGAGAATCTGAAGGCTCAGTAATTGTGAAAAGAATGAACTAAGTATTGAAATGGACAGAAGATTGGGCCCCCTCTGTGGGTCAAGGGGCCTTGGAATCTAGGGAAATCTTTTGTGGGTCAGGAGTCTTTTGAGTACCTGAAAAATGTTTGCCTATCTAAGTCAGGTCTACAGTCAATGCATATAGGCGTTTTCCATTATATTTCCCAAATCTTTTTATCTCCCCATTGTAAGTGAGACATTTATGTCAAATGTAACCTAGGGGGTGTGCTCCTCCCAAGGCTCAGGGCTGGACTCTACCAGTCGACGGCTAATAAAGGCTCTCCAAATTCTAATTATGTTAGCTGTCCTGTATTTTCTTGCCTGGGCTATCTCAGTATGAAACAAAACATTAGTTATCAATACAAAAGAGCTGCTTGCTCTATTCTAAACTGAGATCTGTAGAACACAAGAACCCCTCCCAAGGAGGGCAGGCAAGAAACTGAAAGCAATGGCATTCACAATGGATGTACCCAGGAGCTCTGTTTTGCATCTGGAACAGAGGTCCAGATTAGTCAAATTAACAATTACTGTCAATATAACTCCCATAGCACTTACTAGTATATGACCTTGTGGCATCAATTCTACTGTGGTCCAAAGCTGCCATTTACACTTTTTGCTAATACTTAGATTCTAAGTGGTGATGATGTAAACTGAGACCTTTGGGGGAATGGTGGTCCTGGGCTGGGGAGACAGTGGGAAATCTCAAACCCCTCTGGTTCATAGGGAAACTTCAAGATCTCCACCTACAATTCAGTTGGAGATCTTGGCCTAGGGCATAATCACTACCCTAAATAGAAATTAGCCCTTAATCTCTCCAGGCTCAAATTTCAGAGGGCTAATAAAAGGTGATTCTGGGAAAGTTGTTTTCTCAGCATAATAAACCCATTTTTGTCACAAACCTCTAGCCTCATTCACTGGGGTTTGTGAATTTTTTCATAAAGCCTGTGGCTGGCCAAGGGACCCCATGGCTGTTCGGGGATCTCTCAACCCTCATTTCTCATACCTCAACAGTTATGCAATGTGTTTCTAATTAGACTAAAGATAGACCTCTTGATAGAGGAAGGGAGACCTGAAATTTGAAGGTAACTATCACAAAGTAAATGGTCTGGGTCATTTCCCTACACCTTAATCTCCACACTGCATACACCCCTTCCCCCCCCCCCCCCCCCCCCATCTCTTTCTCAACCCCTGCTATAGTTCTCACTATTTCCCATTTCAACAGCATTCTCAATTTCACTGTTGGGAGTCATGATTGTAGAAAATAACTGGGTTTCCTGGTAAGCCATGGGACTAACTCACTGCCAGCAGCACTAGATAAAAGTCCTCAGGCTCAAGCAATCGCTAACAAAAGGTCAAGCAAGTAGGCTCTTGGCAAGAAAGAGTATTTCCCTTTCAGAAAAAACCAACATAGATCAGAATGACTAGAGGCGCCCCTGGATGCAGTGGGAGATCTTGGCCCTGAATGAGACTGAATAGATGAAGTTTTCTCAGTTTATGAGACTAGGCCTAAGTCACATGATTCTATTCCCAGAGCCAGAAGATTAGGTCTTGGATACTGGGTTACATGAAGTTACCTGATCTCTAAAAGGTCAGACCCTAAGCCAGTGACAGGAAGTTACAGGAAGTGATGTGACGTACAGAAAGCAGACAACCTGGTGATCATTGGTCAAGGATGGTTATGTTCTTTTAGTCTATCCAATGAAAAAACTTGGATCTTTTGCTATTTAAATCTCAGCAAGCTGGAAGCTGGCCAGATTTCACTAGCACATATCTGGAGCTGGGATGGCTCCTGGGTATATGTCTGGGCCTCTCCCTACAGGGACTAAATAAATGCTTTCTCTTTGTACCTGAAGATGTCTCTGATTAGCTAATTTGGGGAAGGGGGTCTAGCACCCCATCCCACATAGCCTTTTTATGTTAAGATCTTTCCCAGGTCTCAGTTTGACAGGGAATCTGGGATGGGGAGGTAGAGGGTGTATGACACCAAGAAACAGCACATAAAAGAGACATATTTTGTTCCTGCTCTTCTGTTGTGTCAGTAATATTCAACAGTTCTTGACTCCATTTGGGATTTTCTTGGCAAAGAGACTGGAATATACTCTTGACTAAATCCCACTAGACTTCAAGCCTGAAATCACCCTTCCTCTTCTCAAGTGCAGGCTGTGTCTGTATCCTAAGATAAATGTCTGCACCAGACAATAATTTTCCAGAAATACACACAGCAAGCAATAATACTAGCTCCATCATTCACTAAAAAACCTTAGTTCTCCTTCTTTCAAGCTATAACCTTGAAGGCAAGTGTTTTCTGTAGGGATTAATGACCACCATCAATGGCTCCAGCAACCCAAACCTCAAGTCAGTCATTAATCCACAGGAAATGGCTAAACTAGGATAATCGGCTATTAAAATGGCTCAACTGGTATCATCAAGACCTTGAAATACAAAACAAAACCAGATAAGGGAAACTTTTCATACTAATATTATCATATAACAATCCAAAATGTCAGACCATGGAGCAAGAGGACTGTATAGAATTGAAGTTGTAAGGTATTCCCCATAAATTAGAAGCTATCATAAACGTTCTTCCCTCCATGACTCACCTGACCAACATTGAATGTCAGCGTGATGGCATAATAGAAATTGGAGTTAGCACTTCCCGCATAAATCCAAAGATGCCATAAAACTGGGAAAAGCAGGGAGCACACAATCATCACACAGGAGAGGAAAAAGATATTCCGAAGAACTGCAAAAATAGACAACAATGAGATCTAGAGTCAAACAACAAATCTTTTGTATATTCTTTGGAGAAAAGAGGGTAAACATGTGTTACCTTATATATCACAAAAGACAAACCTCCCTCAGAGATACCACGTACCAATACCTTGTTTGTCAATAGCTTTCTAAGTTGATGTCTTCCAATCTGGTAGATGGGTATACTGAAGCTCAGGTATGAGTTCAGTCACTAAAACTACAGCTAGCAGGGAAAGCAATTACTGTGGACAGTATATAATTAATAGAAATCTACTGTCCAGAGTAAGGAAGGTCAAACTACATCTAGATAGCTTTTTTTAAAATTTTTTTTATTTTTTTATTTGCATAACATGTGTGTGGGTAATTCTTCAACAATAACCCTTACACAGCTTTCCATTACAAATTTTTCCCCCCAACTCCCCACCCCTCCCCTAGATGGCAGGATATCCACTACATGTTAATTATGTTAAAATATTGGCAAATCAAATATATGCATACATATTTCCAAACTTATCATTGTTGTGCAAGAAAAATCTTATCTACACAAAAATATATCAGATAAAGGAAACACAATGTAAGCAAACATCAAGCAAGGAGTATGAGAATGTTATGTTGTGGTCCACATTTCACATCCCTCTCTCTGGGTGTATATGGCTTTCTTCAGTGAACAATTGGAGGTGGTTTGAAACATTTCATTGTTGAAGAGAGCCATGTCCATCAGAATTGATCCTCATATAGTACTGTTGTTGCCGTGTACAATGATCTCCTGGTTCTGCTCATTTCACTCAGCATCAGTTCATGTAAGTCTCTCCAAGCCTCTCTGAAATCATCTTGCTGGTCATTTCTTACAGAACAATAATATTCCATAATATTCATATACCATAATTTATTCAGCCATTCTCCAATTGATGGGCATCTATTCAATTTCCAGTTTCTAGCCACTACAAAAAGGGCTGCCACAAACATTCTTGCACATGTGGATCCCTTTCCTTCCTTTATGATTTCTTTGGGATATAAACCCAATAGAAATGCTGCTGGGTCAAAGGGTATGCACAGTTTGATAACTTTTTGAGCATAGCTCCAAATTGTTCTCCAGAATGGCTGTATCCGTTCACAGCTCCACCAACAATGCATCAGTGTCCCAGCCCTCCCACATCCCCTCCAACATTCATCATTAACTTTTCCTGTCATTTTAGCCAATCTGACTGGTGTGAAGTGGTATCTCAGGGTTGTCTTGATTTGCATTTCTCTGATCAATAGTGATTTGGAGCACCTTTTCATATGACTATAAATAGTTTTAATTTCATCCTCTGAAAATTGTCTGTTCATATCCTTTGACCATTTATTGATTGGAGAATGGCTTGAATTTTTATAAATATGAGACAATTCTCTATATATTTTAGAGATGAGACCTTTATCAGAACCCTTAAATGTAAAGATGATTTTCCAATTTATTGCTTCCCTCCTAATCTTGTCTGCATTGATTTTGTTTGTACAAAAACTTTTTAACTTAATGTAGTCAAAGTTATCTATCTGGTTTTCAATTAAGAGTTCCAGTTCTTCTTTGGACATAAATTTATTCCATCTCCATAGGTCTGAGAGGTAAACTATATTACATTCCTCTAATTTGCTTATAATGCCACTCTTTATATCTAGATCATGAACCTATTTAGATCTTATCTTAGTATGTGGTGTTAGATGTGGATCAAGCCCTAATTCTAGATAGCCTTTTTTAATCAGTTCTAGGTCTAAATCTTTAGAAGGACATTCACAAGTTAGAAGTATATTAAATGAGGATTGAATGATTTAATTTAGAATGTTTAGCAAGACCTAAAACTGCTCAAAATTTGCATAGATCACTTTGTGGATGAGTGAGTCCTCTGCCACTAGAAAGTGTTTAAGGAGAGACTATTTGACATAATAGAGTTTTTTTAAAATGGATAATTCCATCATCTATAATCCAACTTCAGACAGAAGTTTGGGTCAGAGGCCCTTTCCTATTATTCTATGATTTGACTTCAAAAAGAACAATTCCTGAGGCCCTGAGCAGATCAAAACATGACCTTCAGGAATAATTTTTCTTCTGCTAGTTTTGTTAGGCTAAATATCATGGTCCCCTTACACACACACACACACACCCACCACCCAATTCCTTAATAGGGAGAGACTGTCTTTTGCCTCTTTTTATCCTCAGTACTTAGCACAGTGCCTAGCTAAATAGTTGCTTATTAAATTGTTAAATATTGATTGATTAATTCTGATGCATGCCCACCTTTCTCTGAACAAATTTCTTTTCCTTTCTTAGCTAGTAATTCAACCCTCTTTTGGGCCAGCAAGACACATAAATAGCACCCAGAGGACTCCTGTGAAAGAAAGAAGCACTCTCTGGGGTATAACACAATCCCTGGCTGCCCTGAGTGAGACCTGCCTATATCAACTGATATGAGATGTGGGGAATCTCTCTCAACCTCAGAATTCTCAAATCTCTGTTGAATAGCCTGTATTTCCGGCTAGTGCCTCCTGTAGACAAGCAACACATGACTTCATTGTTCTTTCTTATTCTTCCTTCTGGGCCTGCCCACACAGGGCATCAAGGATCAATTACTGCTGAGCAGCTAGTCTACACTTCTTAAGTGCTTGAAATAACTTTTCTTATGATCAATTCAGATGGACGGGCTCTTTTCAACAATGAGGTGATTCAGGGCAATTCCAATAGACTTGAGGGAGAGAGCCATCTGTATTCAGAGAAAGGATTGTGGGGGCTGAATGTGGATCACAGCATAGTATTTTCACCTTTTTTGTTGTTGTTTGCTTGTTTTCTTTCTCATTTTTTCCCATTTTTGATCTGTGTATAGCATGAAAATGTGAATATATACATACATACATACATACACACATATACAAGAATTGTACATGTTTAACATGTGGATTACTCACTGTCTAAGGGAGGGGATGAGGGGAAGGGACAGAGAAAAATTTGGAACATGATTTTGCAAGGATGAATGTTGAAAACTATCTTTGCATATATTTTGAAAATAAAAAACTATTTTAAAAAAAATTATCTTCACAGCCCCAGGTACCAGAGCTATCTCTAATACTATAAAAGAATTCAGTTCCCTTTATACATTCCTGGTGCCAAAAAGAAGCCACTTATCTTGTAAAGGTAAGCAAACATTGGTAACTACAAGAATTGGCTTCTACCTAACTAAGAGACCTGGGATTGCTTTTTGGAGGTGCATTACATTGATCCAACCTATCACAGCTTTCTGGAGAAAAAGATATTTTTGTGGAGCAATATCCTCACTCTTTGCAAATGGAGAGAATGGGCTACATTTTATAAATGGGATCAATGTCCTCACAGAATCTCTTTGAAACCTGATGAAACTTTTAAGAACTTAAAGGAAGATTCTATTAAAGACACAGGGAATAAAAGATTTGGTTCAGGAAAGCCATATTGACACCAGTCACTGCAAACTTCAGAAGCTATCAATCTATGAGAAGAAAGGGAGGAAGAAGGGAAAGAAGGGAGGAAGAAAGTTAGAAAGGAAGAGGAAAAAACAGATAAAGGAAAGAAAGGGAAAAAGAGGGAGAAAAAAAAGAAGCAAATCACTGAAGCATTTTTAAAGAAATGTATAGAAATGAACTGAAGGAATTTCAGAAAAAAACATTAATAGGACAGCTCTGTAAAAGATTTGCAGTTTTGTGCACAATTCTCATTGTTTGCTCCACTTGGTAAACTAAAATATTCATTTTATTTATTGTTAGATTTTTTTTATTGAAGGGGCTAAACCATATTGTTGAGGTTCAGAAAGGAGACCCCAAAAGATTGGGGTTGCAGACCTGTCCAAGGTGTCTCAAAAGAATTTGCAGGTTTGAACCCAAATCAAGGAGCAAAGTTTATTGTAATTGTAAAACAGGCTAAGTTCCAAAAAGAATTTAGCAAAAAGCCAGGAGCAAAGAGACAAATATATAGGAAAAAGATAGAGAGATCAGGTGCTTCGAGTCACTTCAGTGCTAACTTTATGGCTTAGAGATAGAACTGAAGAATAGTCTGAAAGGTGGAGTTGAAGAGTGTTTGGTATGTACCTCATTATTATCTCAGAAACTTTATTATTACTGACTAAAAGATTGTTATCTGACTGCCAGCACTGTTTGTGGAACTAGGTACAGCCAAGGCCCAGTGGCCTCAAGACTACTAGCCACATTTCCCCTAAAAAAATATCCTATCAATATATCTAAAGTCCATTCTACAACTAATCCCATAATAATGAAGATAATAGTTTACTGAATTGGATAGATGGGGATCAAATTATAAAAGGCCTTAAATGCCAGACCAAGACATTTGGACTTTATTTTGCAAGTCACAGAGAAACAGGAGATCAGGGCTCAGGTCTTGGCTTAACATTTACTAGAGATATATCTATGGGCAGGTCATTTAATCTTTCTATGCTTCAGTTTTTCCATCTGAAATAACAATACCAATAGAACTTACTTCCTAGGGTGATCAACCTATAAAGCTCTACAAAAAGTCTGCAGTTACTGCTACAGTGTAATTGTGGATTAACTATTTGAAAGAGACTTTTCCCTTAAAAACAACTTTCCCACAGTCTTCAAATAATCAAGAAGCACCAGAGGGGTCAAGAACTCCAGGCCAAAAGCTGAAGGTGGAGTATATAGGACACAGCACATTCCGACCACTAGATGGTACCCAAGAGAACAAAAAGAGTAAAAATTCAACTATACCTGGACATAACTAGGTAGGCAAAATGCAGGTAGCCTTCAGGTATTCAGGGCAGAAAAGGCATACATCTTAAGACAAGGTCAATGTAGGCATTTATTTTGCTTGACTGTGTATTTGTTACGAGGGCTTAATTTTTTCTTTTCTTTTTTTTTTTTTTCAATGGAGACAGACTGTGTATGGGGGGTTAAGAGAGGCTACAAAAAGAAAAAAAGATCACTAAAAAATTAAGAAAATTACACAGAAGAGGTTATGTAGAAGGAGCATCAAAGATCTGTACTAGAGTCCTAATTCAACCACTAACTGTAAAATCTGTAAAATGAAGGAAGATAAATACATATACACATTTCACTGAAGTATTATGGGGACAAATATAAACTATTTTTGTCGTTATTATGAGCATGACTATTACTACTAATAAAACGAACTGAATAAGAATCAAGGTTAGGAAGCCAAAAAAAAAAAAAAAAAAAAAAAGAAAAGAAAATCAAAACAGGTAGGCCTGAAGAAAACAGAGAAAGCTGAATAGCTTTGAAAACTATATGTTGAATTTATTATATACCTAAAAGGAAAAGTAAAATGTATATAAGATTCAGTTTTCTGCACAATTCTCTTCTTCTGTTTTATTTTATTTACAGAAAAGCTAATTTATTTAGTGTTTGTTAAGGTCAGAATAAAAAGACATTTAAAAAATATCCTCTCCACCTTAAGCACATCTATCCTGAAAAACCCAGCTACCCCAGTAACTACCAACAATCAAATTTTTCAGTCAAATTATAAGATAGGGCAACAAGGCTGATCCTTATTGGTCTTTTATGTTTTAGTCATCTACTTGCATTTATAAAGGGTCAGGACTTGGGAGAAATTTCTTAAGCCTTGCTTGTCTTTCCTTTTTAAAGAATTTTAAGAGTTGTCATGAAGAGTTAACTTGGGTCCAAGTGATGGGGAGAAGCTATAAAGGAGCTAAATATAAAGAATTACCTAATAATTACAACTGATACCCTTCACAGGAGGTGTTTTAAGTAGCAACAACACAGACATTTACAGGGAATCTTACAGAAGGAATTTATGCCTCAGGTAGGAGCTGGTCTAAGTGATTTCTTAAGACTCTTTGAACTCTGAAGAGGAATAAGTAAAATACTAAAGGTTGTTTCTTAAAACAAAATTTAAAACTATTTTTAAATTTAAGCTGTATGCCATTGGCTTAAAGACTTCTAGCAACTTCTAGACAAAAGACTAAACAGCCAATCTAATGCCTCAAAAGAGACAAAGAAACTATCAGCTAAATAGGTCATGTGGTGATATCACAAACATCACATTCCAAGTAAGTGTCTTCATACTCCCCGGTCCTGAGAAGCTCACAGTCATTGTCAGTCCAAACTTAAAAAAACAAACAAACAAAAAAAAAAACACAACAACAAAATTCCCAACAAAAACAAAAACAAAATACAAAATATAGCTCAGAAAGCTAGTGAGATTATTCATTAAGATCATATGGGCTCCCAGAAACCTCCCCCAATTCTCACAGTGACTAATCATCCCAAAGGCAGAATCTGCTTTTTAATCATTTTTTCAGATCCTTAAACATGTTTATTCCAACATCTCTTCAATCCTTAGAGCCAGCATCTTTTGAAAGCAGACCTATTCTTGGGAGTGCTATGTAATACAACAGTAGTCTGCACTACAAAGGAAGAAATGCATATGGGTCACCATACATGCATCTTATGTATACAAGAGGCAATTATAGAAAGAGCATTAAAAACCTATACTGGACTCCTAAGTCAACTACTAACTTGTATGACTTTGGAAAATTTACTTCCTGTCTCTGAGCCTTGGGATCTCATCTGTAAAATGAGGAAAAAAATATATATGTACATTACATGTTTTACAGAAGTTTTATGAGGACAAATGTAAACTATTCTTTTGTTATTGTTATTATGAGGATGACTAATATTACTGCAAGAGATGAATTGAAGAATGAGAATAAGGGTCCGGAAGCAAAAGAATGAAAATCAAAAGTATGGACAAGAGAAGCAAAGAAAATGCTTATCATTTTTATTTTAAACATAAAAATTAACAAATTTTTCCAAAATGTGAATGAATATGCAAATTTGAGAGACAAAATAAGAAAGGAGGGTGAAAGGGTCTACATTACAAATTGTATTTTGCAACATCAAGTGGAACCTGGGGTCTTTGAAGTCACCCACATGATCTCCAAATGACCAGACTATTAAAGGGCCACAGGTCAATCCCAAACCTGCTTGATGACTCTTACAGATAACTATGAGGAAATTGCAGGGAGGTGATGAGGAACTGCCTGAGCAGCAAATGCTCTTGCCATAAACCCAGCTTGGTAACTCAGAAGATAGTTCCCTGCAAGAGCACATGCTGCACCCACTTACACTACTGACTTACTGTTCTTCCTGCTGTTTGGGTGGCAGTCACATTAGTCAGTTTCATGTTTAGAGCTGCTTAGTTTCACTTCCTGCTTGGCATGCGAAGCACCAGAAGGTTGGTAAATGAAACAACAACAGACACACATCCTCCTAAGAGTTGTTTTCATTCACTACAATAAAGTTTATAGAGGTTGAAAATCTGCTGCCATGTTTTATTTTTAAGACAAATCACAGCATCCCAATAAGTTAAGTTGGAAAGGCCCCAGTAGAACAATTAATTCGAATGCCTTACATTCTAGATAGAAGAAACTTGGTATTAGAGACATACAGAGACTGAGGAAACACAATAAGATAGTGGAAGAACTGGGTCTGGAATCAAAGTCTCTTCACTATTCTAAGGTTCAACTGCTGGAGTTGTCCCCTTTTTGTGGTTGTCTGTCCTCATATTTTTTTGCCAATAAAAACATCACAATTCTGATGGATAGGTACTTTGGGCATAATGGCATTTCCTAATGAACAGTCATGGCTACAGTCACCTATTTATTTTAATTTTTCTCATCTTATATCCAGAAACATTTTAGTTCCTTTAGTATGTATGGAAGGGGAGGAGGGGAAGGCGGGGAAGGAAGATGCCTTGTGGCAAGAGTTCCATAATTGGAATCAGGATATGTAAGTCTGAACCTGGTTCTGACTCTTACTATGTGACAATAGGACTTCCTTTCCATATCTGTAAAGTGGGGGAATAATACTTACATTATTGATCTCATAGGACTATTTGGAGAAAAGTCTTCTATAAACTTAAATTTTTTTATTTTTTGTTCAGGCAACTGGGGTTAAGTGACTTGCCCAGGGTCACACAGCTAGAAAGTGTTAAGTGTTTGAGCCCAGATTTGAACTCAGGTCCTCCTGACTTCAAGGCTGGTGCTCTATCCACTGTGCCATCTAGATGCCCCTTCTTCTATAAACTTTAACAAGCTCTCAACAGTTGTCATTATAAATTCTTGTTGAGAACAGCACATATTGTGAATTTCTTGAGGGCAGGGATTGCCTTTTTTGCAACCCCTGCTTAGCACAGTGCCTGCTATATAACAGGCAATTAATATATGTTTATGGGTTGGGTGCTTGTTTGATTAAAATTATATCTTTATAGTTTCTGTGAGATATGGAGCCATATGCAAACTATAAAATATAACATAAATGCCATCAACAGTAACTCATTCTCATTACCACTAGCAATGCTCAAAGCACCCATCACAAAGCAAGTACTGAATGAATTTCTAATTTCTTTACAGCTTTCATCCATGGGGTGATTTCTAGTTTAAACCCAATAACCTCTTCCTTTCATCAAAGAACAGAGTGAACCTAAATCTTCCACAGGGGAATTTAAAAAAGATAAACTCAAGAGGCTGTTAAGGAAAAAGGAAGATGCTTACATCTGTACAGATGGCTCCACACTGGAAGAAAAGCCAAGTACAAGGCGACATCCCCCACTGTGGGGTAGGACTTGAAAATCGAGATAACAGCAATCTGGATGAACATGAAGAACATAGGATGATCCCTAAGATAAAGGGAAGAAACCAAGAAGATAAATTAGGATCTAATGTAAGTAGAAACCCAAGTAACCAATCCTGAGGACCCTCACAACTTCACCATAGACTTTTGACAGCAGAATATTCAGTGCATGACCCCAAGGCCAATAGTCCAAACATATTGTATGAGGTGAACCACAGAGCATTCATACACACCAAACACTATGAAGGAGACATTCCAGGAATGTTACCAGGTTAGATGTATCTAGGGAAGAGTGGTAAATACAACCCTTTTAAACAACCATAGAAACCTGAACAGTCACCACAGACAATGATTCTAAACTTACCTTGTTACTTAGGAAGCAGATGGGAAATTAAATGGAATTAACCTTTTTTTTTTTTTTTTTTTTTAACTGCTGGCCATAAATGGTCATCCGTGAAGATACCCTTGCTGAGCACATGGATTCAAAGCTTATAAAAGTCAACTCCTTTCCTTACAGCAGTAAACAGGACAAGAGGAACCCTCAGTTCCAGCAGGACAGAGTATCCCCATTCAACTATGACTTCCTTAAGCACAGGGACTACCTCTTGCCTTTCTTTGTATGGACATAATAGGCATTTACCAAATGCTAGCAGACTGATATTTACTACCTGTGTGACTTTGACAGATTACGTACCCTGTTGAACCTCATCTGGTTCCTAAAACTTACATCATAGGGTGACTATATGGAAATCTTACACTATAGAAATGTGAGTTGTTATTAGCAGATAATTGTGAGCTATTTTTCTAAAAAGGGTTCTAAATCATATGAAACTCTGAAGTTCTTTAAAAGGCAGTAACCACATTTCATCACCCCAGCACCACCATCAGATGATGCAAACAGATTAATCTGTGGTGCTGCCCAAAGTAGTGAGTGAAGGCACTGAGTAGGAACCTTTTTCTCAAGGTCCTTTCTCTGTTCCACCCTGGGGAAAATCACTGTCTTTGACTGATTTCCCTTTTTTAATTAAGGATAGCACTACTGGCAACCTGTCTCATAAGGGTATTCTGTAGGACATAATGAATCCTTGTGAGTAAAGTGATAAAAAGTAGGTCAAACTGGGAGCTCATTCAGTGGGTCTTAACCCATCTGGGGACAAAAGAACAACAATACATATCAGCTTTTCTCTGAAACTCAACTGACCCAACAGTAGAATTACTATATAAGTAAGCACAGATTCACAGTCTGTGAGGAATAATATGTGGGAAATAGTAAATGGTTTCAGAAATACAAAACCAACAGAGAATATGTACTATAGATTGCTACTTTAGACAACTGGCACCTTCATCAGCTGAAGCATTACTAGAAAAAGGCCAGTGAAAATGTGGTGACAAATTAACAATTCATAGCCTCAGAAAATGTTTTGAACCTTTGAATGAGCCTACTAGAAAGAATTCCACTGACAGAAATAAAATGCTACTAGACATGCCACAAATTAATCTGGAAACAAGATGCAGGAGGGAATGGAAGAAAATGTGAGAAAAATCTGGTATGCCACCTGGAGCAATCAGATGGACTATTCTTTTAAGCAAACCAGAAAGCTTAGATAGAAGTCTCAGTATAAGGAAGTAAAGATTCTGGGAGAAGCCAGATGATTCTAAGTGACCTCTGGGACCCTAATGATGAGAAAATGTCACATGATTACTGTGACAGCACCTCACCAGGAGCAATTTTTTTTTTTTTTTGCTGAGGCAATTGGGATTAAATGATTTGCCCAGGGTCACACAGCTAGGAATGTTAAGTGTCTGAGGCCACATTTGAACTCAGGTCCTCCTGACTTCAGGGCTGGTGCTCTATCCACTGCGCCACCTAGCTGCCCCTTAGGAGCAATTTTTATAAGTATTCACACAGCAGAGAGGAAAGCACACAGACTATCAACCCCCCTGCCACCCACCCAATTCTCTGAAAAATTCCCTCAATCCCACTTGGCTCACAGCCAAGCAGATCTGACTTCATCAAGAGCTGAAGAGATGGAAAGCAGCCTGGACTCATTTCTTTCCTGAATGTGCTATGTGATAAATGAGGGATTTTCAGAGGCCTGGGCCAAAGGCACAGATATATAAAACACTAGCAAACAATTTCTCTAAATGGAAACCCACCCTCTGTGCTCAGCCAAATGACAATAGAACTCTGAATAGGAAGCCAGGTCTTGAGAGGACAGCCTTAATTCCTGCTGGATATATTAGGTGATTTAAAAGAAATTTTACTGTGCCTGTTTTCTTGTCTAGGTAGCAAGACTCTTGAATCTTCATAGCAAGTTACCATAATGTATTTTTAGCATATTTAAAGGGCTAGGTCCCAAAGGAAATCTCCTTAGGTAAAACACAATCTAGCAACAGATGCTACTTTTATTTGTAAATAACAGAAAAAGGAAGCTTTCTCCTCCTTAGGTTCATATGGAACCTTGGGGAACTTTTACATAAAGAAAAATGTGGCCTAAATCAGATGGAAAGATTTTTTTGGGCCACTATAACATTGCTTTCCATTGCCACAAGCCATGTCTATTATACAGTAACATGGCAAAATAAGCACAAAAATACTTTTGGCCAGAACAAAACTACAGATGGCAAGCTTTTCCACTAATGCTAAATCTTGTGAATTATACATGGCACCAAAATTCACATTCTTATGTGATTATCTTATGTGAAATGTATTCTTATCATAGTCATCTGATACTGGAAATACCAGCCTGAGTTAGGGCAATGGCATAGACATCATGGTGAACATCACAAAAGAAGCTCTTTTAGGTTACTCAGGTGGGAACTTAGAGAAAGAGAGTTGTTGGAAAATGTATGTTTCAAAAAGTCATTTCCTTCATCCATCTGGCTTATTCTAGTTATAGATTATCTATCATTGTATTAAATAAATGTTGTTTTGCACATGCTTAAAAGGAAAGGTAGAATAATAGAAAGACTCTGAACTGAGAGTTTGGAGACCTGAGAGTTTTGAGTCTTGGCTCTGCCACTTAAAGATTATATTATAGAAGTCAAATACTTGTATGTATCATTTAACCCCTCTGAGAAGTGTCACTTCTCTGACCTTTCCTTAAACAAAAATGGGAATAATTACCTATTTTACAGTATGGGTGAAGGGAAATCACTCTGTAAAACTTAAAAGCTCTATAGAAATGGGAGTTATTATTTTTGTTATCAAAAGAAGTGTTTAATAAATTATCAGACTTGGCATATTTATTTTTCTAATGCTATTAGCAAAGAAAATGCCCTATTAGCATTCTATTAGCAAAAAATCTATTATCAAAGAAAAAGGCTAAGTTTATAGGAACTTAACTATGGGACCACTGTTCAGTCTATTATCAAACTTGCAGTGTCAGAACAGTAGAGAAACCCCAACATTTGTGTGGACAAAGGGCAATTATCCAAAACCACTTACTTCAACTTCACCGCTAAGGGGATGGTGTAGAAGAAGACATTGATCTGAAACACGCAGACAAAGAAGAGGCTGAAGTGTTCAAACATTTCTGCAAAGAAGTACCAGAAGAGACCGATGTTTGGAGTGAGGTCAGGAACGGAAAGTCTATAATTTTTAAAAGATAGACATTATTCGTGTGTTTATATATGTATGCAGAGATAATCAGTTATAGCTTGTTTTCCCATAGAATTTGAGCATCATGTAAGAACTTCATTCAATGCCATAATCAATCACTATTTCAAAGGACTAATATTCAAACATGCTACTCA
>JAJPUD010016444.1:0-17348 GCA_023553655.1 Myrmecobius fasciatus
GACGATTTCAGAGAGGCCTGGAGAGACTTGCATGAACTCATGCTGAGTGAAACGAGCAGAACCCGGACATCATTATACACGGCAACAACAATACTATATGACGATCAATTCTGGGGTCCATGGCTCTCTGCAATGAAGAAATGTCTCAAACCAGTTCCAATTGTTCAGTGAAGAAAACCATATACACCCAGAGAGAGGGATATGAAATATGGACCACAACATAACATTTTCATGATCTCTATTGATGTTTGCTTGCATTGTGTTGCCTTTCTCTGGTTTTCTTTTTCTTCTTGTAGATAGGATTTTTCTTACACAACTTGTCAACTATTATTACATTATTAACATGTAGTGGACTTCCTGCCATCTAGGGGAGGGGAGGGGCCTGGGGGTAAAAGTTTAATGGAGAGCTTTGTAAAGATCAATGCTGGGGAACTACCCATACATATGTTATACAAATAAAAAGCTTTAATAAAAAAAAGAAATTTAGAAACAGAAATATTTTGTTGAATTAAAAATAAAACTTTTTCAGTTACATGAATTGATGCTAAATGAAATAAACAGAACTAAGATAACAATATACACAGTAACGATAAGATTATGTGATGATCAATTTTGATGGATTTGGCTCTTTTCAGCAATGTGATGATTCAAGGTAATTAGAATAAACTTGGGATGGCAAGTGCCATCTGCATGTAGAGAGAGAACTATGAAGACTGAATGTGGATCAAAGCACAGTATTTTTCACCTTTGTTTGTTTGTTTACTTGTTTATTTCTTTCTCTTTTTTTTTCTTTTGATCTGATTTTTTTTTTGCAACATGATGAATTTGGAAATATGTTTAGAGGAACTGCACATGTTTAACCTATTTTACATTGCTTTCTTTCTTGGGAAAGGGGAAAGGGACAAAGATGGAGAAAAATTTGGAACACAAGGTTTTGAAAAGATGAATGTTGGAAACTATCTTTTCATGTATTTGGAAAAATTAAATACTATTAATTTTTTAAAACACATAAAATTAGATTAATGTGGATAAATATAAATAAACAAATCTTTTTCTCATAAGAGAATATATTCAGTTTTCTTAATAGGAAATGTGGGGATGAAGTCCCGTTGCCCTTGTTTTTTGGGCATGTCACATTTCAATCTCTTTCAATTTTTCAGCCTTAATGAGAAAGCCACATAGCTGATTAAAAAAAAAAAACATATGATATGCTTAAATAGCTCTTTGCAGGGGTCTCTGTCACTACAGTTTTAAAAATTCAACATTTTTTTTTATTATTGATCAGTCATTTCAGCCATGTCCAACTCTTCACAAGCCTAATTGAAGTTTCTTTGACAAAGATACAGAGTAGTTTGTCATTTCCCTCACTAGCTCATTTTACAGATAAGGCAATGAGGCAAATGTGATGTGTCTGGAATCCCATGATACAGATCAAATTTGAACTCAGTTTTTCCTGACTCCAGCACCAACACTCTACCTATTGTGCAACCACTTAGCTCCTCCTCAATATTTCTCAAAGAATTAGATTTGAAGTTCTTCTCTGCTAGGCTAAAGGATATGCATAGTTTTATAGCCCTTTGGGTATAATTCCAAATGGCTTTTCAGAATGATTAAATCAGTTCACAACTCTAGGAATAGGGCATTAATATCTCATTTAGCCTCACATCCCCTCAAGCACTTATCATTTTCTTTTTCTGTCCTATTATCCAATCTAATAGATATGAGATAGTACTTCAGAATTGATTTAATTTGTATTTCTTTAATCAATAGTGATTCAGAGAATTTTTATATGCTATAGTTTTGATTACTTCATCTGAAAACAATACATATCTTTTGATTATTTATAAATTGAGGAATGGCTCTTGCTTTTATATATATTTACTCAGCTTTTATTTGAGAAATGAGGTCTTTATCTGAAAAAAACATAATTCAAATTTTTTTTCACAATTAGTATTGCTAATTTTATTTCCTTCTATCCTATTTCCAACTCCCTCTTCCCATTTATTCTTTTCTCTCTCTTCTTTTACCTCATCCTTTCTCAAAGGTATTTTTCTTCTGACTACCCCCTCCCCTAATATAACCTTCTTTCAATCATCCTTCCCCTTCTCTAATCTCCTTCCCCTCCTACTTTTCTGTATGGTAAGAGATTTCTATACCCAATTGAATGTGTATGTTATTCCCTCTTTGAACTATTCTGATGAGAGTAAGTTTCACTCACTCCTTCTCCCCTTTACCCTTGTCCCCTCCACTATAAAATCTTTTTCTTGCCTCTTTTATGACAGATAATTTATAGTATTCTACCTCTCCCTTTTCCATTCTTCTCTTATCCCTTAATTTTGTTTTTATATATAACCCCTTCATATTCAACTCACACCTGTACCCTCTTTCTATATATACTCCTTCTAACTACCCTAATAAGGAGAACGCTTTTATGAGTTACAAATATCATCTTCCCATACACCAATATAAAGTTTAACTTCATTAAGACCCTTATGAATTCTGTATTTACTTTTTTATTTTTCTTCTCATTGGCTTTTTGTACATCTTTTACAATTTGGCCTAGTCTGGTTTTTATGGTTATTTTCTTCAGTTGTTTGTTTGTTTTGCATGTGTGCCTCTTTTAACAAGTTGTTGACTCATTTTTCAAGACTTTCTTACATCACTCTAATTTCTCTTTCCATTTTTTCCTCTACTTTTCTTATTTGTCTTACAGGTCTTCCATCACCTAAGACCAATTCGTATTTTTCTTGGAGGCTTTTGATGAGGGAGTTTTGACTTTGTTGTCTTCTGAGTATGCTTAGAACTTCCTGGTCACTAGAGTAACTTCCTATAGTGAGAATTTTTTTCTCTGTTGCTTGCTCATTTTTCCAATCTATTTCTTGATTTTTATCATTTATTTATTTATATTATTATTTATTTGTATTAAAGTAGGATTTTGCTTCCAGAGCAAAGGGCAAAGGGAAGGGCACAGGGTTCCAAACTTCAGGGGGTTAGTGCAACTGTTTTCAGAAACACTTATAGGGTACCTATGTTTCCAGACCTTCCAAGATGATATGGTCTAAAGAGAGATGTGTTTACTTCTATCCTGGCCCGTGGTCTGATCTGTAAGCAATGATAAGCACTGTTTTCTGCCCTGGGAAAGTGTGACCAGGTCCTTGTTCTAACATGGAAATAGCTCTGCTATGCTAGTGCTCCTCCTCACCCTGGAACTGCCACTCAGGACTATAACCCAGATACAAGCATAGGTGAAGCAATAGCATCCTGCCTCAGTGGTAGCAAAGAGACCTCTGTAATCTTTTGATGAATTTTGATGAACAGCAGCATCTCCTGTTGCTCTTGCTGCTTCAGTGGCTCCTAAGATCTGCCCCTGGCTTACTGTTCAGGGGTAGCCTACACTACACTATGATCCCCAGATATAACAAATCTTTTCTGCTGATTTTCTAAGTTGTCTTTGGCTGGGAAATTATTTCACCCCATTCTTTTCTGGGTTCTGCTGCTCCAGGAATTGTTTTATGGCAATATTTAAATGTGTTCAGAGGTGTTTTGGAGAGAGCTCAAATAAATGGCTGCCTTTTGTCTACTATCTTGGCTCTGTGTCATGTCTCCCACCCCCACCTTCCCACAGTGAATTTTATAGGGAGCATTTTACTACTCTCATTAATCTTCATCTTCTTTATTACTAATTCCTCAAGAGTTTTAATTTCAAAAGGCCACATCCCCAAAGGTGTACTATGAAGGTGAAATGATTATTTCTTCAGCCCACCAATAAGGCACTGAACGGATAAAGCATTTTTTTCTCTATGTTGTTCTTTTTTATTAGTAGTAAAATGGATGATTAGGAGTACTACATAACCAATGTAGCTAGCACGTCCTAGTATCAGAATTCATAGATTCATAGATTTTGAGTTGATAGGTACATTACAATCTTTTCATTTTAAACATGAGGAAACAAGCTCAGAGAAATAAAATAATCTGACATACCTAATAAACTTCTAATACTGCATTTGAATCTATGTTTTCCTGACTCTTCATCAAATATTCTATGCTCTACAGTATGCTGTCCCCAACAACCATAACTGGTCAATGATTTTTGCATTAAAACTATAATTGGAAACTATCTGAGAAAATATTTTCTACTAAGCATGAACACTTTGAAAAATAAAATGATCACACTAATAAGGAAATATTATCTCTTTATTCAGCTATAATTTTCTTGCAAATACTATTTTTGAATTATAAAAAGACCTAGAATGAAGAACTGAAAGCTTAATGTGATGGAAAATGACAGTGGTCTGAAATCATTTATAAATTCTCAAGGATCACCCAACTTCTATGAATCTATGATTTTGTTATAATCAACATAATCCAAGGTGAGTAAGTCAATTTAGGCTTTGGAATGTTTTTCTTTTAATTCTAATAACATTTCCATTACAAAACTATTTGTTCTAATAGTATTTGGTCTGTATCCTCCTCTTTAATCTGAAATTGTAAATTAATTACTTGAATGGTGCATGGAACTCCTGTTAGCACAATCTGCCATTTTAAGTGGAAACAAACAAGCCCAAATCCTGTCTTACTCATATGGTCACCAGAGAGAAGGTTAAATCATCTCCAAACAGAGATAAAGACATATTTGAAAATGCACCTTAAACCAGCAATTAAATAAAGTTATACAGGGAGATTCAAATTAATCATCCATGCAAGACCCAAGATGCTGTTCTTTCTGAGTTAATTTTAAGAAGTTTATCTGCTCCCTCCTGTGAATAATGAAATGAAGGATCAAAAGGGGATTAGCTGATATAAGACAACAGACAGCTAGCTATTCCTTTGAATGTGGAGAAGAGTTTCCTTCCCTAATAAAATGACAAAGGGCCATATCAAGGATTTTACAATCTCATGCTTTGTATAGATGAATAGCAATCAGACCATTCACCTTAAATTTCTTATTCAAAGAAGACTAGATAATAAAAGGACAAATTTTCAACTTACTAATAGTGACTGTCATCTAATTAAATGACCTTGTGAAAACAAATCATAGTACCAGAATAGTGAATATGTCAAGAAGCAAAGTCACCCTAAATTGTCTCCTAATTAAGAAATGCTATTGCCAAAAGCAGGTAAAATACAAGTAAGGATCTTTGTTTCACCAGGACCTGGAATAGTTCCTTGAACATAGTAAGTCCTAGTAAAAAAAAAAATTGTTGAATTTCACTGAATTAAGATTCCTCTGTACCCCCAAAATGATAGCTGGTATTGCTCTGCTTAGTTTACAATAGCTCTGATTTAGAGAAACCTTAACATCTTTGTAACAAAGTGACTCTGGCTGTAAATCTATCTATCTTTTCCCATAAGCTGTATACACTGATCAGCATATTCGATGTAGCCAGGACTAAATTCAGAAAGAAAAAAAATAAAGAAAGAAAATGAAACTCTAAGACAAATACTAAACTTGAGGAGAATGTAAAGGATTATCCCACAGCTTTTCTAAAGATGTTTTGAAAATGGAAATCCTGGAACTGTGCTTATTTTCTTTCCCAAATCCCTAAGTTGTCAGGAGATAAACAAGCCAAACACACACACACACACACATATTCATACACACACACACATATACACATACACAAACACAAAAATAAAAAGAGATCAGCTTGCCGTGAACTATCCAATTCACTCTTGACATTTCAAAGATAAACAAAAGACCTTTATTCAGATAAACCTGAATCTGAAACTTAGAACATCCACTCCTCAACCCTAGCAACAGTAATAGGCAATCATAGTAAGAATCAAAGAATCAAAGAAAATCATAGTATCTGATTTTTGCAAGCTTAAAAATGAGCCTCAAATTTGTGGAAGATGCAAGACTCTAAGTAGTTCTTCTGATGTGAAGTTAATCAGAAGGGAAGCATTAGTTTTACAAGCTCACCATTTTTCCCCTTCTAAGTAATACTTTACAAATAGAACAAAGTGATTTGATTTGGGAAAAGAAAAATTCTACTTCTCATACTAATCATAGTGTTTCTCAATTCAGCACTGTTTTTTTTTTTTCTTTTTGAGACTTGATTCCCCATCTTATACATGTTGGAGTAATAATGGTCATTCTTAGTCTTGATCTCATTGCTAATTGATATTGCTCTGTTTCTGATCTGGACCATCTGATCTAGCTGGTCTATCCCATCCATCACCTTTTTTGTGAAACCTTCCCTGATGTCCCCCAATTAATACTGCTCTCTCCTTCCTCAATTCTTCCAAAAGAAGAAGGGTGTCTGAGAAAGACATAGTAGAAAAAGTCTGTAGAGTCATGAGTGAAACCTGAAAAAGAATAAGAATATGACCACCCTAGTCATTTCTCATAAAAATAATACCTTGAGAAAAAGCACCCAAACAGATGAAGAGCCTGTAAAGAATTAATTCTACTGGGAGAAATTCTGGGGTGAATTGAACCTCTAGGATCAAGAACCTTCTGTGGCATGATAAACAAAGTTCAGAGAGTGAAGACTGGATCAGAGAGAGTAATTGACTTCAGAGGTCACTTAACCCAAACCTTTTGGTCCTCAAGTAGCACCATGGATGGAGCAGTGGGCCTGAAGTAAGGAAGAACTGAGCTCAAATTTGGCTTCAGATGTGTGAGCTTAGGCAAGTCACTTAACGTTAGTTCCCAAATCACTTTGTTTCTTTGCCAAAAAAAATCATGAAAAATCAAACATGACCAAAACAAGATTAACTGTGACTGTAACATGTTACAATTAAGAAAACTGAGGCCCACATGGGGTAAAGTGACTTGCTCAAAGTCAGTTATTGGGTGGTCATTGAAGTGGGGTTCTATGATTCTGAATTCATTGTTTTTTCTACTACATTATGCCACATTAAATCCTTGTTCCTTAAAGATGTCTTTACAGATCTCCTAATTTACAGTGATATATCTAGATCTAATCTACCAGCTATGAAATTTTTTAAATTATTGTACAAGCTGCACTATTCAAATCTATACTGTCTTGTGACATCATGTCTTGACAATCTTAATCAACTGAGTTTATCCACAATTATTTCTATCCTGGGTAGGTTTTTCAGGTGAATGATGAACTGGACTCACAGTAAAAAAGGAAGAAGAAAACAGGCCAGGTTGTATGTTTTAAAATTCCAGAGAGTACCTAGTGATTCCAAACAGACTCCAACACAAAAAAAAATTGTTTTTAATGCTAATGTTCCCTAATTAATCTTATATAAACTATTATGTATAGCATTTAAATAACATTCTAAGGATTTCAAGATGCTTTACAAATATTATCTCTTTTGATCCTCAAAACAAACCTTGGGGGTAGATGTTATTATTATCTCCATTTTACAAATGAGGAAACTGATTAATCCGAGGTCATTCAGCTAGAAAGCATCCTGGGCTCTCTTCTGCTCTTCTATATTATTTCACTTGATAATCTCATCAATTCCCATGAATTTAATGATCATCTCTATGCTGATGAATCTCAAGTCTACTTTTCCTGCCCCAATCTTTCTGTTTACCTCCAATCTAACATCTTCCACTGCCTTTCTAGAACTGAATATCCAGTAGGCATTTTCAACTCAATAGATCCAAAACAGAATCTTTTCCTCTAAATTCTTACTACTTCCTACCTTCCCTATTATTGTAGAGGACAACACCATTTTCCCAGCTCCTCAAAGTCATTGTTTTGAAGTTATCCTGGATTCATCACCATCTCACTGTACCTCACCCTTTGCCCCAACCAGGCTTTTTCCAAGATATGCTGATACCACTTTTGCAACATTTCTTGAATATGCCACTTTCTCTCCTCTGATAACTGCCATGATTCTAGAATACATGCTCATCACCGCACAGTGAGTCTGCCTGCCTCTAGTTTCTCCCTTCTCCAAAATATTCTTCATTCAGTCACTTAAATGATTTTACCAAAATGCAAGTTGAATCATGTCACATACACACACTACTTAATAAATTCTCATTTTCCTATTTGGGCAGCTAAATGACACTGCATAAGGCACTGCCTCTTGGAGTCAGGAGGACCTGAGTTCAAACACTGCTCAGATATTTATTAGCTGTGTGTGACCTTGGTCAGGTCATTTAACCACCTTTCCTCATTTCTTCATCTAGTAAAATGGGCTGGAGAATGAAATGGCAAACCACTCTACCTAATACCTTCACCAGGAAAACCCCAAATGAAGTTATGGAGAATAAAACAACACTGAAATGACTATAATAACAGTCTTCCTATTGCCTTTAAGAGAAGATAAAAACTTTTCTGTTTGATATTCAAAAACCTTTATAAATGATCCCCCTCATAACTTTTCAGTCTTCTTACTTCTTACTCCCTGTCATATATATTTTGATCCAGTGAAATTGTACTCCTAACTGTTCAATAAACAAGATATTCCATCTCTCATCTTGAAGCATTTTCTCTGGTTTTATGTCCCATGCCTGGAATGATCTCCATTCTCCACTCCACCTACTGACATCCCTGGCTTCTTTTAAGTACCAACTAAAACTCCACCTTCTCAAGGAAAATTTCCCTTCCCTCTCTCAATTCCAACATTTCTCTTCTTTTAATTATTTCCTTTTTATCCTACATGTAACTTGTTTAATATGTATACATATGCATATTTTCTTGATATTGGATTGTAAATTCCTGAAAGGCAATGAATTTTTTCCCTGTTTTTGCATCCCTAGTATTTAGCACAGTGCCTGATGGTGTTAATAAATGTTAATTGTTTGATGGAGGGTCACATAATGAGTTTCAGTAAGCTGAAGCATACTCTCAGTGATGGCCTGCGTACAAGTAATGGCACAAAGGCTATTATCCAGGAATTATATAATCAGGAAATGAATCAGGTTGGCTTTGTTTTGACAGTGATTATTGCTCTGGTACACACTGTGTTTTTAAAATATCCAGAGAAACTCAAAGATAGAGATGAAAGTGGAGTATATTCTAGGCATGGGGGACAGCCAGTGAAAAGACAGAAATGAGAATCTTGTCTATAAGAAATGGCAAGGCCAATGTGTCTAGTGCATAGAAGAAAGTAAAATCTATGAAGCATGAAGAGATAAAAAGGAATTCATTTGTGAGAGACTTTAAATGCCAAACACAGAAATTTGTTTGAACTTGTAGGTAATGGGAAACCACAAGAGTTTATGGAAAAGAAGAATGACATGGTCAAACTTGTGCTTTCAGAAAATCACTTTTAACAATTGATTAATCGAAAATGGGCAAGACTAGAAGCAGGAACATGAATTTAAAAACTACTGTAATAGTCTAAGGAAAAGATGATAAAATTTTGATCTAGGATAGTGGCCATGTAAGTGAAGATAAAGATAAATATAAGATAAAACTAAGAAGATTTGATACCATATTGGACATGTGGGATGAGTGAAAATGAAGAGTGGAAAATGATGCTGAGACTATGAGTCTGACTGAATGAAAAGATGGTAGAACCACTGATTGGGGTAGGGGCTAAGGAAGCTTTGAATTAGTTAAAACATAATATATTTGGTTTTATACATGTTGAGTTTGAAGCGTCTATGGAACATTCAGCTAGAAATATACAATAGGTGGCTGGTGATGTTCTATTATAGCATAAGAGAGAGATTAGGGCTAGATATATAAGTATTGGAATGAGTTTTAAAGAGATATAGGTGAACCTTTGAGAGTTTATGAGATTACCAAGCAAGATAGTACAGAAAAGGGCAAATTCCAAACCAGAGTTGTAAGAAATAACCCTGGTTATTGAATATGACATGGATGAAGAAACAGCAATAGAGGAGAATAGGAAGTGGACAGATAGGTAGTATTAATGTTAGAAGAATATAATGACATGAAAACCCCAAAAGGAGAGATTGTCTCAGAAGAAAAAGTAATCAATAATAGCAGAATTTTCAGAAGGTTTAAAAGTGATAAAATTGAAATAAGGAAAGGAAAAATTGAAGCATTTGAGATTTCATTAGTAACTTTTGGATTGCATGATGACAATTCAAGACAAATTGCAGAGAATTAAGAAGATAATGAGAAAAGAGGAGCTAGAAGCATCTAGCAAAGGGTTTAGTATACAAGGGAAAGAGAGAATATAGAACAATAGCTATTATGAGTGAAAAGATTAAGTAAGAATGTTTTTATAAGGATAGAAGAGACATAGGTATGTTTGTAGGCAACAGGGAAGAAAGATAAGAAAATGAAAATGGGAGCAAGAGAAAGAGTGAAGATGACTACTGAAAAAAGACAGTAAGGGAAAGGATTCAGGATATAGGCAAAGGTAGCCAGATGGCACAAGATTTGAGTTCAAAACCTGCTTCAGCCACTTACTGGCAATGAGGTCCTGACTATTTGTCTCAGTTTCTTCATTTGTAAAATGAAGATAATAATAGCATATACAGAGTTGTGAGCCTTAAATGAAATAATAAATGTAAAATGCCTGGCAGAGAGTAAGTGCTATATAAATGTTAGTTATTATGTAAAGAACTTGGCCTTGGTAAAAAGAAAGGCCATGTCTTTATCTGAGATAGGAATGAAGGGAAATATAGTACAGGAAAGTTCTTGAATGATATAAGATAAGGAGGAATAAAGAATAGGAAACTCTCACTAAGTACTCTTAGTTTTTTCAGTGAAATGTGAATCAAGGTCCTCAATTAAGAAAGTAGGGGAGGGAATTAGGATTGGAATAATTTTTTATTCATCAAATTGTAGAGAAATAGGCATCCCTAATCTAAAAAAAATGACACTTTTAACAGTACACTCCATTTGGCATAGTCTTATTTCTTTGAGATCTAGTAAAATTTCTACTGAGCAATCCAGTCTGTGAGCTAAGCTAATCTGAATGGCTGGTTTCACAGAAGTTCAACAATATTTGTTTGATAGATGGAGGAAATGGTCCTCACTAATGGTCCAAGTTGATTAGATACATCCTGATTTCACTATTGTTGGAACTTCTTTTCAATATCCCTGGAAAATACCTTGGGCTATTTGAGTCTATTCTTCACTCCTGACATTGGCAGAGGCATAACTATGCAAAATCTGAAGTATTCTTCTGGGGGGATAATATTGTCCCACTTGCCATTTTCCTCTTATTCATTATGAAGAAGGAAAGAACTAAAAAATGGTGAACAGCAGGGTCATATAGATAGTCTGAGATAATAGAGGATTATTAGTCACTTTTGTTTCTGATTATCTGTTATCTGGAGCTGATCACTCCTACCTTTGGAAATAAAGGGAATAATTGCATTTTGTTCATAGGAAAGGATTCACAAACCTGTAATATTCCAAGAAACAGCTGTTTCTCTTGTCTACAGAGTTGTTCACTTCTAATGCAGAAAAAAATCAGCTGGGAAATATTACTAGTGTTAAAAAAAAATTAAACACAAAGCTTGTCATCATTATTTGAAAACAATTACCCTCTAATTGTTTTATGGAAAAGAGGAAGCTGGCATTGAAATGATTTATAATTAGGATAAGGAATAGAGGAGAATATGATTTAAATCAAGAATGTTCAGTCTGCAGATCTAAACTGTGGCAGTAATGCAATCATTTGGAAATACTTTTTATGGACATAGGAACTTTTCATCAGAGGCTCAGAAATATTGGTATAAAATAACAATTTTCTGATCTTTCAACTAAGCTTCTTCGACAGCCTTCTTTCCTCATTTAGAATCACATATCTAAAAGGGTCCAGAAGTTCTTTCTTCTCCAGCCATCTAAGGTAAATACTTAATGCTTAACAAAAATTGACATAAAAATAGCTTATTCATTCATTATATTCACCTTTCTAAATTAGTTTATACTTTACCTGAGTTGGCCAAAATTCCTCTATTTCCTCTTTTTCTGACTTATTTGCATATAAAGTTACTTTCATTAGTTGGATTCTTATTTTCTTTATGGAATCCTCTAGACCACACCTCATTTTCCATAATTAAAAAAAAAAAAGATGTGTGGACTAAGATACCTTCCATTTCTAGCAGTTTGTGATACTACAATCTTCAATATAAATTCAAAATTATGGCCATAAATGGCACCTCTAAGACCCATTTAGCTCAATCCCCATACTTTACTTTTATGGACCATACAGGTTAAGTGACTTGTACATGGCTATCCATGTAGTAAGCATAAGAAATTGGATTTGAATCCAGTTTTCTGGCTCATACCCATACTAATTCCCTTAGGCCATTTCCTTAAGTGGCTCTCCAAATTCTCCAAATTGGTCAAACAACTATCTGCTTCATCAGATCACAGAATGCTAGAAATGGAAGAGACCTTAGTTAACATCTAAACCAACTCCCAATACATTAAGAAAAACTGAGTTATAGGGAGATTAATTATAAAATTCTGTTTTTTCCAACACTCTTTCCTCTGCCCATAGGATAGGACCAAAATAAGTTGGATCTCCCTCAATCAGATGGGCTCCTGTCCAAGACCTCACAAAAAAAGAAGCATCAGACGTAAGAATTATGACCAGATCATATGACTTCAGAGCCAAGCCTTTTCCTTGTATCATATTCAAAACTTTTCAGCTTCAATATTCTTGTCAAGAAATTAAGAAATTTGAGGCATGTAGTCAGAAAAGGGGAATAAGGAATAAGCATTTATATAGTGCCTACTATGTGCCATGTCACTTTTGCAACCATTTCATTACACTACAAACATTATATGTTACAAACATTAAACTTATTTAAGCCTTACAATAAAATTCTATAAAGTAAGTGCTATATTATTCCCAGTTTACAGTTAAGGAAACTGAAGCAGAGGTCAATACAGCTAGGTTCGAGATAACATAGTTAGCAAGTGTCTGAGGTTAGATTTGAATTCAGGTTTTCTTGACTTCAGTACTCTGTCTGCTCTGTCTCCTAGTTCCCCTAAGAAAGCACTGGATTTGAAGTCAGGAAGATTGGAGTCTGCATCATACCTCAGACATTTACAATATATGATTCTGTGCAAGTCACTTAAATCTTTTAAGCCGCATTTTCTTCATCTATAAAATGAGTAGAAAAATAAAACCTAAACTCTCAGGACTGGGGAGAGGATAAAAAGAGATAACAAACTACAAAGTACTTTACAAACCTTAAAACCAAATACAAATGATACCAATTAGTTTTATTAAAATGGTGCTCCTCCCAGGTTCCCTTTTTGCTGTCATATGTGGTCAAACTCCCTTGTAATAAAATCCAGCTCAACTTCTTTCATTATTCCAGAAATTGTTGAATAGATAATTACTTAAAATGAGTTATTTTTTGGGGGGATTGGAAAGCTTCCTCTTATTGTTGTCATAATAAAGTTGTTTTCTTTTAATTTTTAAATGATTTCATTATAAGGGAAATCACCCTGTGCTGCATTATTGGCTTAACTCATTGAGCTATTAGATGTTACTAGCAGAGGTGTTTTCAGGTAATCTGAAGTTCTTTTAAAAATGATTAGGTATCTAATATGTCCATTGGGTTTGTTGCTGCTGCTTCCATGACAGATTGTTTCATAAACATAGCACTACAAAATGGGTTACATTGTCTGGTCCATTCCAGTAAACAAGGAGCTTCCTGTCCACAGGGAATAATTAAGTCAATGAATCCCTCAATCTAAATCAACTAGAAATTTCTCCTGAAAAGGCCCCCAAAATTTATAACAATTACCTCCTTCCTACCAATGGTGGTTTCTTTACATTTGTAAGGAAGGACAAAACCTTATCTTAGAGTGTATCTTTTACACTGTTTGTTTGCCCATGATCTGCACTGTTTGACGTGGTGCCTGGAGCATGTTAACACACCCAAATCAATCCTGTCTTTTTGCAGTTTCCTAGGAAATCAGCACACAACTACCCCAAAATAGTGTGCTCACTTAGAGGAGGGAAAATAGAGACCCTCAAGCATTTCCAACTCTTTATCCAAATGAGCAAACTGCCAGAACAATCCATGATATTCAGCACATTACAAAACTGTCAAAGGGCTTCATTTCCCATTTTTATTTTTTAGAAGTCATACAGCCCATTTCCCAAGGGCCAGTTATTTATTTTCCTGAGCTGTGTCCATTTCAGTATTAAGTGTTTTCAATGACAGTTTCATCACTTTCTGGAGAGATTATTTCTTGGTCCATTACATTCTAGAGCTATTTAGGTACACTCTGTCTGTCACATGCATATAACCTGCCATTCCCCTTTCTCCATTTACCATCCACTCTATTGATGCAATGAACATTTTCATCTTCATTCATTCAACAAACACCTCCTGAGCACTGATGAGAGACTAGGAACCTGAAATACAAAGACAAAAGCAAAACAATCCCTGCCTCCAAAGAGTTTCCATTCCAAAAGGGGGTGGAAGGTAAGAGGAGAACACCATGCCCCCAAATAAGTCTGAATCAAACACAAACAGAGTAAACTCAAAATAATTACAGTGGCAACAGGATGGACACAAAAAATGGGATCTTTAGAAAGACTTCATTATGAACGGCTGCTTGAAGTATGCATATGTTAATGTTTTCCTCTTGTCTTTTCAGAAAAAAAAATATTCTGACACATAAGTAATGCTTCAATTAAGATTTACCAATCCCAAGTCATGACTGATTAAAACAAGGGCAGCATGTATCTATGGTACTACATGTGAAGAAATATAGAAAATACTTCTGAAGATTGGATTATAAATAAAATTATAAAGACAGAAAGTTCTTCACTTCATGCCACAGAGATGGTGATTATTGTGATAAAGAAATAGATTTATTTTGGGGGGGAGGAAATCTAACACGCGTAAGAGATGATAGATGATCCACTTGAGTATCTCATTGGTATTCTGGAAAGATGCTAAAAGACCTCCATCATGTTGAGTCAATCTATAGAAGAAGATGGATAAAGATAACATAGGCTTGGTATCAGTAAAACTTCAGTTGAAAAACATCCTTACTTAGTAGCTCTGTGACTCTGGCAAGTCACTTAGCTTCTGTCAGCCTCAATTTTATCTTCTCTAAAATGAAAATAATAATAGAACACACCTCCCAGGGTTATTATAAAATGAGATATATTTGCAACCTTAAAGTGCTACATAAATGCTACTTTTATTATTATTATTATTATTATTAGCATTAACGTCAGTTTTGAGCCATAGAAACAATAAAATCAGAAAACATTACTAAAATTAAGAAAAGATCAGTACCAAATATTTTTTAACCACCTGCTTGCTATAGAACAGAATGCTAGCCATCATCATCTATATTACAGAAAAGACTCAAAGTGTGCTTTAGTATGCAAATATATAAGTTTAAGTAACAAAAAGACAAGGGGGTGCTAAAAAGTTTCTGATAACTGACTCTCTAGAAGGAAAAATACTTCAGATACTTTTAATTTTAATCTCCATTAACATTTCCTCCCTCATGTTCTTAATTCTAGACAATTAACAAAACAATGAATCAAGACCTGATTTATGACAGTTGAAATTTTTGATGTATATATGTTGACATTGAAATTTAACAATCAGCTCCCGGGGGGCGGGACCAAGATGGCAGAGTGAAAACGTGACTCTCTGCGTCCTACTCCGATCTTCTCTCAAACCAACAATAAAATAAGCCTCTGAACTGATCTTCAAGTCAACGAATTCAGAAATATTTGGATACTGCTCTCTGAAGAACTTCATATCAGATTCGTCTAACTCGGACAGAGGGATAAACAAGCAGACTCCGGTATAGTGGGGTGTGACTCAGCTCAGCTCAGCTCATCTTGGCAGTAACTCCAGACTCCAAATTCAAAACACCTGGAGTTTATCTGAGGCACTCGGAACACTCTGACCTGATTGGGGGCAGGTGTTCTGGCAGACTGGCCTTGTTTAAGGAGTAATTCTGACTTAGTCCTAGCCCCCACCCGCCCAGCACCTTAAGTCAACTCCCCGAAGTGCCCCAGGGCAAAACTATTCACCCACCGTTTTTTTTTCCCCTAACTTAAAGAGATATCCACGCTGTCTAAAAAAAAAAAAAATGAAGAAGCAAAAGAGAGCTCTCATCATAGACAGCTTTTATCAAGGCAAAGAAGCATTGACCCCAGATGCTGAGGTTCCTTTAGATAAAATATCAGATGAAGGTATTAAAGAAAATCACTGGTCACTTATTCAAAAGGCATTTCTGGAAGATTGCATAAAGAACCTCAAAAGAGAGAAGGAGGATAAATGGGAAAATAAACTTAAATCAGTGCAAGAAGGATACAATATCTTGCAAGAAGGATATGATGCCCTGCAAAAGAGATATGAAAAAGACACCAATTTATTGAAAAACAAAATTAGTGAAGTGGAAAAAGAGTGTAATTAACAAATTGGCCAGTTACAAAAGGAGCTTAAAAAGGTAACTGAAGAAAACAGCACTTTAAAAATAAGAATTGAACAAATGCAAGTAAATGACTCAATAAGACTTCAAGAATCAGTCAAACAAAAACAAAAAAATGAAAAATTAGAAGAAAATATGAAATATCTCCTAGGAAAAACAACTGACTTGGAAAATAGATCTAGGAGAGACAATCTAAGGATTATTGGACTTCCTGAAAGCCATGATGAAAAAAAGAATCTAAACACTATCTTCCAGGAAATCCTGAGAAAAAAAAACTGCCCTGAGATTGTAGAATCAAAAGGCAAAATCACCATTGAAAGAATTCACCAATCACCTCCTGAGAGAGACCCCAAAATTAAAACCCCAAGGAATATCGTGGCTAAATTTCAGGACTATTGAACCAAGGAAAAGATTCTCTTAGCAGCTAGAAAGAAACAATTCAAATACCGAGGATCAATAATTAGAATCACACACACTGTGTCATTGAAGGATCGAAGGGCCTGGAACCAGATATTCCGAAGGGTAAAGGAACTTGGGCTACAGCCAAGAATAACTTATCCAGCTAGAATGAGCATTATCCTCCAGGGAAGGAGATGGTCATTCAATGATATAGGTGAATTTCACCTATTTCTAATGAAAAGACCGGATCTGAACAAAAAATTCGACATCCAAACACAGAACTCAAGATATGCATAAAAAGGTAAAAAGGAAAGAACTCTTGAGAACTTTATTTTTACTAGGGGGATACTTAAAGTTTGGGGGTATAATTAACTAGGTATTACTTTGATAATATGAAAAAGAGAACTAGAGGGGGAAAGGTTGTCATACTAGGGAAAAGAGGAAAAAGTGGTAAAATAAGATCTAAAAAAAAGGAGGTAAAAATGAGGTAAAATCACTTGAAGACACAAAGAAAACCTAATATAACTGAGAGAAAGAGGGGAGGGAGATGAGCATTGTGTAAATCTTACTCTCATCAGGTTGGGCTCTAAAAGTGTATATCAGACATTTGATTTCACATAGAAACTTGTCTGTTGCAAGAGGGAAGTGGGAGGG
>JAJPUD010016444.1:22348-34080 GCA_023553655.1 Myrmecobius fasciatus
TCTAGTCATATGAAACGTTTCTCCAAATCACTATTGATCAGAGAAATACAAATTAAGACAACTCTGAGGTACCACTACACACCTGTCAGATTGGCTAAAATGACAGGAAAAGATAATGATGAATGTTGGAGGGGATGTGGGAAAATTGGGACACTAATACATTGTTGGTGGAACTGTGAATGGATCCAACCATTCTGGAGAGCAATTTAGAGCAATGCTCAAACAGTTGTCAAACTGTGCATACCTTTTGACCCAGCAGTGTTTCTACTGGGCCTATATCCCAAAGAGATCTTAGAGGAGGGAAAGGGACCCACATGTGCAAGAATGTTTGTGGCAGCCCTTTTTGTAGTGGCTAGAAACTGGAAACTGAATGGATGCCCATCAATTGGAGAGTGGCTGAATAAATTATGGTATATGAATGTTATGGAATATTATTGTTCTGTAAAAAATGACCAGCAGGACGATTTCAGAGAGGCCTGGAAAGACTTGCATGAACTGATGCTGAGTGAAACGAGCAGAACCAGGAGATCATTATTCATGGCAACAACAATACTATATGACGATCAATCCTGAGGTCCATGGCTCTCTGCAACAAAGAAATGTCTCAAACCAGTTCCAATTGTTTAGTGAAGAAAACCATATACACCCAGAGAGAGGGATATGAAATATGGACCACAACATAACATTTTCATGATCTCTATTGATGTTTGCTTGCATTGTGTTGCCTTTCCCTAGTTTTCTATTTTTTCTTGTAGATAGGATTTTTCTTACACAACTTGTCAACTATTATTACATTATTAACATGTAGTGGACTTCCTGCCATCTAGGGGAGGGGAGGGGACTGGGGGTAAAAGTTGTAATGGAGAGCTTTGTAAAGATCAATGCTGGGGAACTACCCATACATACGTTATACAAATAAAAAGCTTTAATAATAATAATAAAAAAAAAAACAATCAGCTCCTAAAGTGGGTTTGAGCCAGCTGCATCTCACCATTGTAAAAGGGATACAATTTGCAAACCTTGACTCAGGTACACAGGTGATCTATTCTGACATTGCTATCACCAACAACATAAAAAAGTCTATATAAGATAAAGTGTAAACCCAGAATTTCTCAGTTGGTGTTTTCTTATAATCAAGGTAAATGAATTTGTCCCCAACATCCAGAATTTCTCCATTCTTTTTAACCAATGATTCTGTGGTGGGTGGTATAGTGCTGGCCAGTGATGGATCTCAATTTTCTTGGTTTTGATTGTCAGGCCAGTAGAGAATCAATGCATGTATATTGCACCTCTGCTTCAGAGGCTGTATATAATAAGTACACAATCATCTGCAAAAGAAAAGCACACCATCTTTCCCTCTACTTTGGGCTTGGTTTATAGCTTTTTAAAATTAAATAGTTTACCATCAAGTGACCTTGATGCCATTTTTGTTTCACATTAAAGGCTTCAGACAATAATACAGAAAACATAATGTTAAAAAGCATGGAAACAAGCACACCACCCTGATTCAATCCACTGATAACTAGGAAAGTGTGAGAGCATTGTCCATCATGCAGAATTTGTGCAAGCAATGCACAAATCCAGAGAGGCATCTCCATCCCAAATGTTTAATGGGCTATTTATGGCTGACTTGTGGTAGAGCCTTCCAAAATTTTTTTGGATTGATCAGCCACAGAATAACAAACTGTAGACTGATCCCAACATCATGTCTTGAAAATAAAGGATTACTGGCATTTCTATATGTTGCCCACAAAGTCCAGCAGTAAGAAATAAAAAGAGAAATCTCATTTCAAAGTACTGTAGATAATATAAAATATTTGGAAGTCTGCATGCCAAGACAAAGCCAGGAACTATATCAACATAATTATAAAACACTTTCCACACAGATAAAGTCAGATCTAATCAAGTGAAAAATTATCAAGTGTTCATGGATAGGCTAAGCCAATATTTTAAAAAAATGACCATTCTATTTAAATCAATCTATTTATACAATACCATGCTAATCAAACTGACAAGAAATTACTTTATAGAGCTAGAAAAAAACAAAATTCATCTGGAAGTAGAAAAGTTCAAGAATTTCAAGGGAATTGAAAAAAAAATGAGAAGGAAGATGCCGTAGCTGTATCAGACCTAAAACTATATTATAAAGCAGCAGTCATCAAAATCATTTGGTACTGGCTAAGAAAAAGAGTAGTGGACCAGTAGAATAGGTTGGACACAAAAGTCAATAACTGTTGTAATCTAGTGTTTCATAAACTCAAAGATTCCAGTTTCTGAAATAAGAACTTACTATTTGACAAAAGTTGCTGGGAAAACTGGAAAGTATTATGTGAGTAACAAGTATTGATCAGCATCTCATATTCTATACCAAGATAAGGTTTAAATGGATTTATGATTTAGATATAAAGAATGATACTCTAATCAAATAAGGAGTACAAGGGATAGTCTACCTCTCAGTTCTATGGAGAAGGGAGAAATTTATGGCCAAAGAAGAATTAGAGAACATTCTGAAATACAAAAAGTCTCATCTTGATTACATTAAATTAAAAAATTTTGTATAAACAGAATCAATGCAACCAAGATTAGAAGGGAAGCAAAAACCTAGGTGGGAGGGGTAGATTTTATATCCAATATTTGTAAAATTGATCTTTTTTCTATAATATTTAGAGAATGGTTAAAATTGATAAGAATACACACCATTTTCCAACTGATATGAGCAGACAATTTTCAGAAGAAGAAATTAAAGCCATTTCTAGGCTTTTACTTAAAATACTCTAAATCATTATTGATTAAAGAAATGCAAATTAAGACAACTCTGAGGTACAATTTCACACCTCTCAGATTAACTAAAATGACAAGAAAAAATAATGATAAATGTTGGAGGGGATGTGGGAAAATTGGGAGTTATGAAGTGATCCAACTATTCTGTAAAGCATTTTGGAACTATGCCTAAAGGGCTATCATACTGTACATACTCTCTGATTGAGCAGTATCTCTACTGCATCTGTATACCATATAAAAGGGAAAAGGATCCACATGTACAAAAAAGTTTGTGGCAGACCTTTTTGTAGTGGCAGGAACTACAAGTTAAGTGGAGGTCCATCAGCTAGGGAATGGCTGAATAAGTTATGGTATACGAATGTAATATAATATTATTGTTCTATAAAAAATGATAAGCAACCTGATTTCAGAAAAACCTAGAAACTGAACTGATGCTAAGTGAAGTGAATAGAACCAAGAGAACACTATATAGTGTAACAGCAAGATTGGGTGATGATCAACTATGATAGACATGGCATTTTTCAATAATGAGGTGATTTAAGGCAATTCCAATAGAGTTTTGATGGAAAAAGGCAACTACATCCAGAGAGAAAACTATGGATATTTAATGTGGATCAAAGTATAATATTTTGCTGGGTTTTTTGCTTGTTCTTTTTTATCTTTCTTGTGTGTTTTTCCCCTTTTGATCTGATTTTTCTTGTACAGCATGATAAATGGGGAAATATATTTAAAAGTATTATACATGTTTAACCTATATGAGATGGCTTGCTATCTACAGGAGGGAGGGGAGGAATAGAAAAAAAAATTGGAATACAAGGTTTTGCAAAAGTGAATGTTGAAAATTATCTTTGCATCCATTTGGAAAAACAAAAAGCTATTTTTAAAAAGAAAGAAAATGAAGGATGATAGTTAAGTGCAGTGGAGAGAAGTCAAGGAGACTCATCTTTCAGAGTTCAAATCTCTGGCCCCAAACATTTACTTGGTGTGTGGCCCTGAACAATTCTCTCAACTGTTTGCTTTGGTCTCCTTTTCTGTAGAAAATGAAAGATGACAACAATAGTGGAGCTAGAGAAAGATGTGGTTGAGAGTGTTCTATTTGGCCCATATTATTATTTTTTTTTCAAAATCACTGTCATTCAATTAAATTCAACATTTATTAAATGTCTGCTTTGTGTAAGGAACTATGCTAAGAATAGGGGTTATAAAAGCCAAAATAATGCAGTTCCTAAACTACATTATATTTAGTATTAGAGGGTCAATACAACACATACTCAGATAAGTCTACATGCAAGGCATTTAAAGGCATAATAGAATAACTGTCAATCTAGAATTGAGAAGGATACTGCCAGGTTCAAGTCAATAAGCACAAGATCTGAGAAGTTTCCTTTGGCTTTTTCCCCACTTAGAAAGTAGTTCAAAAGCTGACTGATTGCTGATGCTGCTGATAAGACAAGCACTAAGCCAGAAGAGACTACTGCAACTATTTCTTTGGAGACTTTTGTATACTCACTCAGTTCCAGCTCAGCAGCAAAATTATTACCCATAGTAAATAAATAGAAAGTCACAGAGCACTTGTGCATGTCTGAAATGGAAGAGGGAATCTCCATTATGGACCGTCATACATTTCTGGAAGTAAGCTCCTCAGACCTACTCCTAGGTTTCTACCTAACAAAGTTGATGGTATGTACTTAGAATAGACACTCTGTTTGTCAGTCCTGCCTTTCACTTTATACTCACAAAGTAATTTCCAGCTAAGAGAAGGAGAAAAGAGGTAAAAATTATTTGTTGGGTAACTGGGTGAGGAAAAGGAAGGGAACAAGCACATACTTAGCACCTATTTCCTGGACACTAAAAACTACTTTATAAATGTTAACTATCTGTTCCTCATGAAAACCCTGTGAGGTAGGCATGATTGTGTTCCCCATTTTACAGCTGAGTAAACTGAGGCTGGATTTGTACTCAGGTCTTCTTAATTTTTTTTGCCCTGTGCTCAATCTACTGAGACAACCTACTGCTAACATGAAATGCCTTTTGTTGGCATTAGAAAAGGGGTTCCAGTGGGTGTACATTGAAAAATGGGACCCAAGAGACAAAAAGGATCACAGGACAGTAGATTATAGATCTTGATTAATCATCTATATAGGAAAAAGTAAAAGGAGAGATTTCTAGGGAAGAAATATATAAACAATGTCAGATCAGATGAACAGTCTCTGTTCCTGTTTAGTGGTCAAGGCAATCTTGGTCAAGTGTTGATGATGCCTGAGGGGCAGCTAGGTGGCGCAGTGGATAGAGCACCAGCCCTGAAGTCAGGAGGACCTGAGTTCAAATCTGGTCTCAGACACGTAACAGCTGTGTGACCCTGGGCAAGTCACTTAACCCCAATTGCCTCAGCAAAAAAACAAAAAAACAAAAAACAAACAAAAAAAAAAAAAACAAGTGTTGATGCCTGGCTTGTTATCAGGGACTGACATGTGTTTGATGTTGAAGCCTCTGAGAAAGTATTATTCTAGGCCCAAGGTGATTCTAAACATCTGAGGTACAAGGAAGCAGGAGGGGAAATGATCAAGAAGAGTCCCCCATAAGGTTAACCAAAGGCATGGCAGATTGGAACTTGGCCAGAAAGTTAATGTAATTGTTATTTCAAAGCCCAGATTGGCTCTGTTCATTAACCCTATTCACCTCCCATCAATTGACATCTGACCATGGAAGTTTCACTTGTTCACCATTCCTTCAGTTGCAGATTGTTTTTTTTTTTGTTTTTTTTTGGTTTTTTTTTTTTTGGTTTGCCAATTTACCCACAGTTTCATTAAAAAACAAAACAACAACAACAAAAACCTGTTTCCAGCTTCTCTTTTCTACAAGAATTTAGCTAAGCATTCTATCCTTTCTCTTTAGCACCTTAAATACATAAATGCTGAATTACAAATTCTCTTAAGGTTGTCAGGAAGGGGGTGGGAGGGAAGAGATGGAATCCATTAAAACTAAGTTACATCAAAAACTCAATTATCACCTCACCAGTTGATATGTTAATTCTCTCACAATTCACAGAAAGTAAATGATGAACCCCACAAAAAAATCTGTGAATATGCTGACCTTTGTCTCAAGCATTCTCTCAGGGTGTCCTGGTGATTATAATGCCCTCTTTTTTCCTCAAAGTTTCACTACTGGATTATACAATCTTTTGTCTTTTCCTCAGAAACTTGTGACTGAAAGTACAAATACTCTTCTTCCTTCAAACCACTTCTGAAATATGATTCCTGGCATAGTGAATGAACTTATAAGGATTGAAGCCCGTTTTCTCAACACAGTTTTGCACCAGCCCTCAGCTTCCACCCAAATCAATTTCTGAATTATAGCCAATAACTTGTGATTGACAGTATATGTTGAATTTTTCTTTTTTGGTTACTTTTTACCAAAAAAAAAAAAACAATAAATTTCCATGTCAAGAAACCATATATAATAATAGAAAATATTATATTCATGAGTATCCATCTTTTCTTTACTTCCTTGTAGGTTATTCTTTTGTTTTATGCTGAGTACTTTTTACCTTATTCTTTTGCCCCCTTTCATCCTCCCCTGACTTCCCCCAACCAGGTTACAGTTAAGCACAGATATATTTATACATACATACATATATACACATATACACACATTTATACATATGTGTTTGTATCTGCATGTATGCACATAAACTTATATACATATTTATAAATGTGCAAATTTATAAATATACATAAATATACATTTATAAATATAAATAAATATATGGGCATATGCACATTCACACCCACCCACAGACTCATACACATAGGTATATTATGCATATACCTATATATATATATGTGTGTGTGTGTTACATACATACCTAGCTACATATACTCAGAAACACATTTATGAAGTTACCCATATGTAAATATTCATCTAAAACAATAATAATTTGGCTGACATATAATATAGCTTATTCTTTTGATTGAATCTTTATTTAACTTTGTCTAAGATCAATGATTACTAGCCCTCCTTTTTTTCTAGTAAACTTTACTCCTGATCCTTATTGTGGTGTTTCTGTATAGCTCTTATTTCCTATTCCTGCTAATTCTTCTACTTTAATTCTGCTCCTTAACTTCCCTTGCTATTACCTAACTTTCCCCACCCATGGATCCCTCCCTTATTTTCTCCCCCCATCCTTTCCTCCCTGTTTATCTCACTCCCATTAATCTACACACCTCATCCTATGCTACCCTTCCCCTCTAATCCTTTCCCCATTAATCCACACACCTTGTCCCACTACCATTACTCTACACACCCTTATTTATATACCCCACCTCATCTTTAATCCCTTATTCATTAATTTGCACACCTTATACCACTAGGATAAATCTACACATCCTTCTATAGTCCAACTTATCCCACTTTCTTCCCCCTTAACTATAGATTTTGAAGAGTGCTGTATCCTTCCTGGTAAATATGTAGTGTTTCCTATTTAACCAATTCCTAGAGGTAAATGGTTTTAAAACCATGAACCCTCCTCCCCCCCTTTAATGTCTCTATCAGTTCTTCCTCTGCACTTCATTTATATAATATAATAATTATTTTCATCTTTTCCCATACAGTTTTGCTTATTAAAGTAAAATTATACTGAAGCCTGCCCTAATCTTTCTTTTAAGCTAACTCAATTACTGATTTCAATCTTAAACATATGGTATATATTTCCATGTTAAAAAAAAAACAATTTTTCTATGTTAAATTCCTTGATTTTAATCTTTGATATTGGCTCTTATATGTTAATTTTTCTATTTAGTTTAGGTTTGTTTGAGACAAGGGCCTGAAAATCTGCAAGTTTATTGAATGTTTTTTTCATTCAATATTATAGATAATTTTTGCTAGATATGATGTTTTTGTCCACAGGCCTAGTTTTTTTGATTGGCAGTACATATGATTACAGGACCAGCTCCAGCTCCAGAATATTTCAATAAGTTTTTTTGTTTGTTTGTTTGTTTCTATAAAAATTTTCTCTTTGACCTGAGTATTTCAAAATTTGGCAATAAAATTCCTATTTGCACTTCACACTGGTTAATCTCAGGACTGGGGTCTGTCTTCCTGTCTTTTTAGATTGTCCCAGGAGGACTCCTGTTTTGCCCCAAGTCTTCTTTGAGCTTTACCAGTTTATGTTTCTCCTGTGGTGCAAATTTGTTCCGTGTGTATGTGGAAAAATTTGAAGTGTTTGAAATTTACCTGGGAGAGAGTGGAGTGAATTGGGGGGGGGGGGGAATTGGAACACAAGGTTTTGCAAGAGTCAATGTTGAAAAATTATCCATGTATGTTTTGAAAACAAAAAGCTTTAATAAAAATTAATGAATGAATAAATGAAAGAAAAAAAAGAAATTTACTGACTTGCTCTGCCATCTTCCTAGAATTCTCAGGTTACTTTTTTTTTAAATGTTCAATCCAAAGTTTTATCCTATGTCAAATTGATTGAGATTATCAGTTGTGATCAAAGCAAATGATTAGCTAAAATTTCAAATTTATATATTTTTTCTCTTTTTCCCCTTCCCTTCTTCTATCTTTTTCTTCTCTTCAATCATGCAATTGGATAATAGGATTTTTAAAAATACATATAGATACAGATATATAAATTATTTTGAAGGCATTTTAATGATCATCTTTTCTAGGCATTCTTTACCTTTTTTGTGGCATAGATTTCCTTAATAAAGTCTGAGCAAGCTTATAGACTTTCTCAGGATACTGTTTTTAAATGAGTAAAATAAAAACAAAGGATTACAAATTACACACACACACACACACACACACACACACACACACACACATATATATTCATTCACAATCTCCAGAATAAGTATTCCTCCTCTAGTACAATATTCCAGTTTCACAAGTGAGGATGCTGAGGTCCACAAAGGGTAAATGATTTTCTGAATATCTTAAATAATTTCTCATGGCATAAGCAGCATTTGAATTTAGGTCTTTTGATTCCAAATCCAGGACTCTTTCTACTCTATTGTGCTGCATTGCTATATAACAGCTAGCATTCTGGATTGGATTGGATTGGACTGGATGCATTGGGTTACATTATATTGTATTATATTATGTTATATTGTATCATATTATTATGTACAAATTATGTTGTATTGTATCACAAAATACTGTAATATATCTCTTTTTAGCAGCCTAACTTTCAGTTTATACAAGTGACCAATAATTATGAAGTTTGTTGTAGTTGCAGTTATGGATCTTAATTCCATCCCCTGTATGCTTCATTGCTTGCCAAAGCTCCTATAGCTGTGCTCAGAAATCCTCAAATGTCCAATTACTTTCCAAGCTAACACACCTTTAGAACAACACTAAATCCAAAGACTTTCTCTGAGACCTTAAAGCCCTTAACTTTTTTTTCTGCATTATAATCCTTCTTCCTAGAGATTCTTTTCTGACACTGCTTTCTCTTGATTATCTTCCAGCTCACCAACTCCTTCTCAATTTTATTCACATTTTGCCCCCTAAATATGAGTGTCCACTAAAGCACTCCCCTTTTTAATCAACACTGTCAAATCCCATCTTGTATAGAATAGACTATCCTTTGCCTCTATTTCTTCACTGCTAGTATATCTCCTAAGGTTAATTCCATCTTGTGTATATAAAACAATAGTTATGGTAGTCAGGAAGATCTGAGTTCAAATCTTGCCTCTGATACATATCAGATAAGTGTCCATGGACAAACCAAGTCATTTAACCCAGAGTTCACCAATCATAACTTAAAGATGAACTATTAATCTATAGTACAGCAGAAATAGAAGAGTAGGGAGTATTTTCCCCTGGGACTCACATACAGCCATAAAATCATAAATCTGTACAAAAAAAAAATAGTGGTAAGAAAAAATAAAGATTTTCATAAAGGTTTCTGTTAGAGTTAATAACCATGACAGAGAATCAAGCAGTACATAACATAAAGACCAATCAACAAGTATGTATTTCATACCAATCTTATGGCTGATACTGATAAATTTTGGGACTATAAAGACAAAATTGACCCTTGAGAAGCTTTTATTGCATATGGGGAGACAATTGTACATCAGATATCATCTAGGATCCCAGGAGGTTTGTAATATTTCGGAGGAACCATAGAGTGAGAAGATATTGAGCTATAGATATTGGTTCATAATCCCTGTAGGAAATAAGATGCTTCATGAGTAAAGTGGACAATTCTTCATATTGGCTGTTTAAAGGCCCTTCTACCTTCCTTCTCTGTTACAGTAATGACTTTAGATAGACTTATTTTCCAAGCCACTGAAAGAGAAGGGAAATGAAAATGTATTTGTTTGGAACATGGATGATAGTTTTATCACTGTTCTTAAATTTCTAGAGAATAAGAATTGGGTCCTGAGCTTTTGTTTGGACAGAGAACTCTTGCATGAGGAAAGATGAGTCAGTAGTTTAGGTCACACAGCCAATATGTGTCATAAGTAGGATTATTGAGCTTTAAATAAACAGAAACAACATAGAATATAGTTTATTTGTGTAATGTTATACACTGGGCATCTTTTGAATATTTGTTCCATATACTTCTGAACATATCTGTTACATCCATGGTAAATGTTCATCTTCCTATAAATCTCTTCCTCCATAATCTGAGGCAGTTGAAATCAATAATACTAGTTGATTTTCATGGGCTTAATAGTCTCCCTATGGATTCATCAAGATGTTGGCTACCATGACAAAAATCCCTAACTCAAGGCAGGTTTCCTCTTGATCATTTTATCTATACCAAATTGGTGAAGTAATGCTATCTTTCTTCCTATTTGTCTCAAATGTGTTTTTTTTTTTCTGCAGGAGCTCCATAGTCTAACTCAGTTGTATAAATCACTTTATTCATCTCAAATTCTTGCTGTTCTTCCATTTAAATGACAAATTCAGAAACATTAATTTAAAGTAATTAAATTTGTAAAATTGAAATAGGAAAGTTCTACTACTCCAAATGGATGATGCGGCCGGGGGGTGGGGTAATAATAGGTTTTTTGATTTTGTTTTGTTTTTAAAAGACAATTTCACAAAAATTATTGAGTGGTTCATGTCTGGGGTAGGGACAGGAAGGGAGAGACACTATTGTTTCTTAAAGCCAAATTAAGAAACAAATAATTCCAATGAATATCAGTATATTTTTATCCTTTCTAGAGGTGTGCTGAAACCATCTTGAAAAGGCACTGAGTCACTTCCTTCCGGGGGTGGAGCCATGGTGGCGGAGATCAGACAGGATTCTCTGTAACCTCCTCTAACCTCCCCTCAAACCAACAAAATATGAAGCCTCTAGACTGATTCTGAAGCAAAAAAATCCACAATATCCGGAGAACAACACGAGTCTAGAAGAAGATACTCTGGAAGAACTTCAAAACAGGTCTGTTTTAATGGGGCAGGGGGTGGCCTACTGAACCCAGACTGCAGCGCAGGGAGACCGGGGCAGGGAGCTGGAGCAGGAAGCTGGAACAGGAATTGGAACAGGAGTGGGAGCGTTGTGCTTTTCACACACCTGGGAGTCTTCTGCGGGCCTCTTGGAACAATTTGTCCTGATTGTGGGCAGGTGGTTTGGAGGGTCTGCCTTTTGAGGGAGATAGATTGTGAACCACTGAACCCCTGATGAGCATCGTAACTAGCTGCCATTACACAGCACCTTAAAGCAATCAATCAAACAACAGGTCTGATAAGCACCAGAAATAATTCAATCAGCGGAGCTGCCCAGCCCCTGACATAATTCAATCAGCAGAACTGCCCAGTTCCTGAAATAACTCAATCAGCAGAACTGCCCCAGGGCAAATTAAAGCAGCTATCCCACCTTTGCCCTAAACAGACCTCACACCTTTAAAAAAAAATGAATAAAAAACCAAAAAGAGCTCTCACCATAGACAACTTTTATGGAGAGAGGGAAGAACAGACCTCAAATCCTGAGG
>JAJPUD010016445.1:0-34080 GCA_023553655.1 Myrmecobius fasciatus
CACACACACACACAGTCTTGGCAGATGGGCTAATCTAACTTGAGGCTAACTGGTGGGATCAGACTTGTCAGTGAGTTAGAGGGGTGTCTACACCAAGCATGTGATGATTTTCCCTGGCAGAATGGGCAGATGAGAACAATATGTTGCAACAGCCATCGAAGCAGTTGTAGCCCTCTCTGTGGAGTGCTTAGGGCTTGGCTAGACATTGAAGATGCCAAAGTCATCTACTACAACCCAGGCTATCATCATTTATCCTCACTTTGGTCTTGTCAGTGGACTTGGATGACTCCAGAAAACAGGGTGAGGCTGCTGACTCTTGTGTAACTACTCATTTCAATCCAATTCAGCCAAAGTTAAGATATCAACCCTCCCAGCTTTGTTACACACTCCCCATTTGACTGTAAACTCCTTGAGGGCAGGGATTGTCTCTTATTTGTTATCTCCTAGTAGTTCAATATCTACCTAGGCTGCAGTAGGCAATTAATAAATGTTTATTGAATTGAAAAACAGAAGGGAGGGTGAATGGAGTAGTATGAAAGAGCAGAAAAGAGCAGAGAAGCAGAAAGAAAGGTGTTTCTCATAACTGATGTGGGAAAGAAAAAGGCTCTAACTATGGAGCAAATGGTGGCAGAAGCAAGAATGAGATAGAATTTACTAGGAGGACAGTTGCACACCCATCCACACACACACACACACACATGCACCCCCCTCAAATGTGCACATACACACACACACACATGCCACACACCCCACAGTACGCACACACCACAATACCATAATGTACTCACATATACACCACACATGTTCACACACACACACATACACACAGAAACCAGGGTAGAAACACATGCAACTTTCATGGTTAGGACGGAAATTTAAGAGGAAGGATAATATGGGAAAGAAATAGCCAAGCAAGCCTCCTGATTCTGAAGTGTGCATTAAAAGGAAAGAAAAACAGAAAACTAGAAGCTCAGTGGGTGCTCATCAATCAGGAAATGACTGGAAAAAATTGTGGTGTGTCAAAGTAATAGAATATTATTGCACTATAAGGAATGAGGAAAGGGTTGATGGCAGAGGCTACTGGGTAGCATGAACTTATAGCGAGTGGAGGAAAATAGAACCAGGTGGAGGGTTTATTCAAGTACAGCAATATTGTAAAGAAAAGCAATTTAGAAAGAATTGGATCAAACCAATGACCAGTTTTGTCTCCAGAGGACCCAAGCCTATTATCCACCTCTTGCCAGAGAGGTGCTAGACTCACAGTGCAGAAAGACATTTTTGTCCACCACCACTGTGGGGATTTGTTTTGACTATGCTTATTTGTTACAAGGATTTTTTTTTTTTCTTTCTTTCTTTCTTTTTTTTTTTTTAAGTTGGGAGTGGAGGCTGGGGTGCAGAAGGAGTGGTTAGTAATACTGGTGCAAAAAAAAAAAAAAGAAAAGAAAGAGGGCCATTGAAACTTTTTTTTTTTAATGCACAGAAGGAAACAGAAGGAAGTTAAGAAGGAAGCACAGACAAGCAGGACAGTTTGAGAGTAATGTGTGGAATTCATTATATACTTAAACTGAACAAGCAGGATAAAATGTAGATTCAGAGTTTCATATACAATCCTGCTTTTGTATTCTTGTGTGTATATGGAAATGATCTCTCTTTTTGGGTTTTAAGTTCAAAATAAAAAAATAAATAAACCCAAACAAATAAGAAACTATTTTCCTCAGCTATATGCTGATAAAACGGACAACTTTCATGAAATATATGAATAGTTCAAAAAATATAAAATATCCATATTAACAGGATAAGAAATAGAAAATGTAAATAACCAAATCTCAGAAAAATAAATTTAACATGCCATAAATGTATTCCCAAAGGAGGAAGGGGGGAACCTCAGGCCAGATGGATTTACAAGTGAATTCTGTCAAATATTCAAAGAACAAACTGATTCCAATAATAAAGAAGTTATTTACAAAAATAAGAAAATATGAGATCCTACTAAGTTCCTTAGGTGATGGAAACATGGTCTTGATGCTTAAATTAGAGTCACAACAGAAAAAATTATAAGCCAATATCTCTAATGAACTCAGAGATGCAACATTTTTAAATAAAACATTAGCAAAAAAGCTCTGGTAGCATATTAATAAGATAATACCCATGTGAAATTTATATTAGAAATACAAAGTTCATTCAATATAAGGAAAAACAGAAAAATAATAGACTATATTAATAATAAGAGAAAGATCATATGATTATGTCAATAAATTTAGAAAGGACTTTTAATAAAATACAACAATTTCTGTTAACATCATGAGAAAACATAAGATTAAATGGACTTTTTCTCAATATGACAAATAGTATCTAAAACCAAGAACCAGCATTTAATATAATGAGGATAAAAGAAAGTTCTTTTCAGTTAGATCAGGAGTAAAGCAAGGATGTTAATTACCACTACTATTGATTTAATATGGTGCAAGAAATGTCACCTATAGCAAAAAGGCAAGAAAAAAAACTGATAGAATAAATATAAGCCCACAATCCAACAACTCATAAGGATATATACATATATATATATTTGCAGATCATATCTATTCCCTATCGGTTTTTTTTAATTGAGGCAAGATAAGAAAATGTTTTGATAATTGAAAAAAAGAGAAAATAAAAGTTAGCTAAAAAATTAGCTGCTATCAAGGCAGTTCCTTGGCATTTCAGGAACTCTCTACCAAAGACTTAAAAAAAACAAAACAAAACAAAACCGTTTTTATATTCTTTTTGCCCCAAAGACCCATAGCTGGGTTTCATTCAGATCGATTCACCTGGAAACAAAGTGAATTGCCCCAGGTCTTCACTGTAGCTTCTTTATTTGTAACAGTCCCCACTAGCATTGGGAGAATGTGGGGAATTAACTCATCCATTCTGATTTCTTTTTTTCTTTTTTTTTTAAAGAAGTTGTTGCTATTTTCTGTTTCTTATATTGTTTTAGTTACCCTAAATCCCCTGTCCCCTCCCAGAAAGTCGTCTCCTACGAGAAATTTTTGCCAATTTGCAGAGAGGTGAAACCTTAGGGTTGTTCTGATTTGTGTTTCTCTTATAATTAATGCTTTAGAACATTCTTTTTTTTAATTAAAGCTTTTTATTTACAAAACATATGCATGGATAATTTTTCAACTTTGACCCTTGCAAAGCCTTCTGTTCCAAATTTTTCTCTCCCCCCCCCCATGGCTTACAATATATGACAAATCCAATCTATGTATACATATTTATACAGTTGTCTTGCTGTACAAGAAAAATCGAATCTATAAGGAAAAAAACCTGAGAAGGAAAACAAAATGCAAGCAAACATCAACAGAAAGCGTGAAAATGCTATGTTGTGGTCCCACAGTCCTCTCTCTGGGTATATATGACTTTCTTCATCACTGAACAATAGGAATTGGTTTGAATCATGTCATTGTTGAAGAGAGCCATGTCCATCAGAATTGATCATCCTATAGTCTTGTTGTTGCCGTATATAATGATCTCCTGGTTCTTCTCATTTCACTGAGCATCAGTCCATGCAAGTCTCTCCAGGCCTCTCTGAAATCATCCTGCTGGTCATTTCTTCCAGAGCAATAATAATCCATAACATTCATATACCATAATTTGTTCAGCCTCTCTCCAATTGATGGGCATCCATTCAGCTTCCAGTTTCTAGCCCCTACAAAAAGGGCTGCCACAAACATTTTTGCCCATGTGGGGCCCTTTCCCTCCTTTCAGATCTTTTTGGGATATAAGCACAATAGAAACACTGCTGGGTCAAAGGGTATGCCCAGTTTGATAACTTTTTGAGCATAGCTCCAAATTGCTCTTGGATCATTCTTTCATGTAGTTGCAGATACTTTGCATTTTTTCATTTGAGAACTGTTCATATATTTTGGCCATTAATCTGTTGGGAAATTGCTATTAGTCATATCCATTTATTGTCTTTTTCTTGGGGACCAAATCCTTATCAGAAAAATCTGATACAAACACTTTTTCCCATTCAACATTCCCTTCTTATCTTAGTTGCATTCATTTTCTCTGTGTAGAATCTTTTCAGATTCAAGTAATCAGTTATTTTATCTTTTGTAATTGCCTCTATCGCTTGTTTCATCAAAAATATGACTCCTAACCATAGATCTGAGAGATATGTTATCTTTTTCTCTTTTAATTTTTAAAAACAAAAGATTTCATATTAGGATCATATATCCATTTACAATATATTTTGGAATATGGTGTTAGGTGCTGGTCTAAGTCTAATTTCTCTCAGACTGTTTTCCAGTTTTTCCAGAAATTTTAATCCAAATAAAGAGGTTTTTTTTTTTTTTAGTAATTTGTTTTCTGCTTTATCAGACGCTGTTATTAAGATCTATTTTTTCATTCTTTCTTGCCTAGTCTGTTCCATTAATCTATTTCTTTGTTTTTTAACCAGTACCATATGGTTTTGATGACTGTTGTTTTATAATATAGTTTAAGCATAATACTATTTCTTTTCAACATTTCCCTTAACATTCTAGATGTTTTGTTCATAAAAAATGAATTTTGGGATTATTCATCAACTTTTATGAAATATCCCCTTGGCAACTGCATTGTTATAACATTAAAAATGTAGATTAATTTCAATAGTATTGTCATGTTTGTTATATTGACATGACCTAATCATGAGCATTCAAATTGTTCTTTATTCTCTTGAGGAACCTTTGGAAATTGAATTATAGGAGTCTGTTGTGTGCCTTGGTAGGTTGATCTCCAGATATTTTTTAGATTTCTCAGTTAGTTAGAATGGAGTTTTCATTTTAATATGCCTCTTGGATTTTGTTATTATATAAAAAGGCAATTCATTTTTGAGATTTTATTTTATAGCCTACAAATTTTCTAAAGCTATTATCTCAATTAGTTCACAATAGCCTCAATCTTTGCTGATTCTGTAAGATTTTTCAAGTATATCATATTATCCTCAAATTTACCTCCTCTCTACCTATTTTTTCTTCCTCTTCTCTGATTACTGTTGCTAGTATTTCTAGAACTATTAAATAATAGAGGTAAGAATGAGCATCCTTACTTCGGTTATTGTTCAGTCATTTTTCAATCATGTCCAACTCTTTCTGACCCCATTTGGAACTTTTTTTTGGCAAAGATATTGGCATGGTTTTCCATTTCTCTCTCCAGCTCTTTTACAGATGAGGAAACTGAGACAAGCAGGGTTAAGTGACTTGTCCAGGATCACATTGCTAGTAAGTGTCTGAGACACTTCCTGACTCTGTCTGGTACTCTATCGACTACGCCACCTAGCTGCCCCAATCCTTATTTCACTTCTAAATTTATTGGAAAAACGTTCTAGTGCATTCTAGTGGTTTTAGATAGATGCTTTTTTTTTTTTTAAAAGGTCCTTTTATGATTATACTTTGTAGAGTTTTTAGTATAAACGAGTGTTGTACCTTTTCAAAACTTGTTCTGCATCTGAAATGATCATGTAGCTTTGGATGTTTTGGGTTTGAATATGACTAATTATGATATTGTTTTCCTAATGTTGAACTATCCTGGTATCCCTGAGCTAAATCCTGATTGGTCATAATCAATGATTTCTTAGATGAATTACTGCAATCTCTTGGACAGGATTTTATTTGAAATTTTTCATTATTCTTCACTGAAGATATTGGCCAACAGTTTCCTTTCTGTATTTTCTATTTCCCTGGTTTAGGTACTTGTACTATATTTGCCTCCTTAAAAAATTCTTGTAGTGAGCTTTCTTTCTCAATTTTTGAAAATAATTTTTGAAGTATAGATACTAACTATTCTTTAAAAGGTTGATAGAATTCTTCTGTGAATCCATCAGGATTAGGGATTTTTTCTTTATTATTTCCTTTACAGGTAGACAGATTTCCTTTTCTGAGGTTGGATTATTTAAGATCTCTAACTAATTTTTTTAATAGTTTGAGTATTTCATATTTTTGAAGCTATTCCTCTATTTCTTTGGTATTTTCAGTTTTATTAGCATGATAACGGTACATAAAATGTTCTGATTACTCTTTTTCTTTTAGTTTTGTTGTGATTTCATCTTCATTTGATAATTTTTTTATTGTTTTGATTTTCTTCTCTCTTCTTTTTAGTCAGACTAGTTAAGGGGTTATAAATTTGATTAGTATTTTCAAAGAACCAGTTTCTGGTTTTACTTCTCATTTCTATCAATTTTTTTGTTTCCAATTTATTTATTTCCCTTCTATTTTTAAATATTTCCTTTTTAAAGTATTTTTAGGTTTGTTTCTTCACTGGCTTTCTAATTTTTAAAAATGCATATTCAGTTTATTAATCTTCTCTTTCTATTTTGTTAATGCATGTTTATAAAGATAGGGTTTTCTTTTTGAGGAATGATTTAGCTGTATACCAAGAATTCTGACATATTATTCATCATTATCATTTTCTTTTATGTAGTTATTGTCTCCGTAACTTATTCTTTGATTCACTTGTTATTTAAGATTTCATTATTATATATTCATTTGGGTCTGTAAGTTTTTATTTGTGATTCCTGAATTCATTTATATTTTTGTTTTTATTGTATTATGATCTGTAAAAGATTTATTAGCTATTTCTTTCTTTTTACATCTGTTTGCAACATCTAACTCTAGCTTCTCTAGCAATTTGTTCCATTCTATATTTTCCCATTTGTTTATCTTTCTGTTAAACTTCTCCAAAACTGATGGAAGGATATTAAAGTCCCCTGTCACTAATGTGTTAGCACCTATAATTTCTTGTAGCTCAGATAGCATTTCCTTTATGAATTTGTATGCTGAGCCATTTGTTGTATGCCTTAATTATTCCAATAATTAATACTGCTGATATTGATTTGTTGTCCATAGTTTCTTTCAGAGTAAGATAGTTTTCTTGTCTATCCCTTTTTGTTGATTGTTTACTTTTTCTTTGATGGCACAAAAGTAACTTTAGCTTTTTTAGATTCATTTGCTGCATAGTAAACGTTTTCCCTTCTCAGTTTTATTTTGTGTCTCTCTTTGTTTCTGAAATGTGTTTCTTATAAATAACAGATTGTAGGGTGTTGTTTTCTTACCCAATCTGTCATTCTTTTTCATTTTATTGAACTGTTGAATCCATTCACACTTAAAACTATGAGAGTTAAGTTTATAGTTCCCTCAATCTGTCTCTAACATTGCTTCCCCCCCACAGTTATGATTCCCCCCTCTCTTTTTCTGTGAACACAGTTCTGTTACTTCAGTACTTTTATCTCTACCAAAATTCCGCCTTCCTCCATGACTCCTTGTGTTCATTTATAAAACAATTTCTTAAAAGTCTCTGCTGTCCCTCTATTGCTGTTCTCGACTGATGCATTTATTCACTTCTACTGAATTTTTTGTCATTGAGGGTGGTCAAGAAGCAAATAACCTCTTTAGTTCTGATTTTCCTTTCTCCTTTTTCTAATAGGTGAAGAATAGTATTGCATTATTTAAATGTATTTTCCTTTGTATTTGATGCTTTCTCTTAATTACTTTTAGAACTTGTTGTTTCTGAATTGAATTGTTAAATTTAACTCCTATGTCTCTTAGAGTTTGCAGCCTTTTCTTTTGTGGAGGCTATTTATAAATCCTTTCAATTGGCATTTCATTTACTATGTTCAGAGGGTTCTCTCCTATTATTCCCTTCTTTATCACGTTAAGGTTTTTGTTTTGTTGTTTTCTTCTGGAACATCTCTGATTTTTAAGTTGTCTCTATACATCTTATCTTCAAGATCCATATTTTACTTGCATAATGAGCACATTTTCTTTCATTGTTCTTGTTTTTTACTTCTCTTCTTCTATGTTGTCCTGCATTTGCATTCCTAATCGATTGTTTTTTTGTTTCTTTGGTGAGACTCACCAAAGCAGATCCCAGTTTTATTCTTCTGTCCATTCTTTCTTTTTTTTTTATTAAAGCTTTTTATTTGCAAAACATATGTATGGGTAATTCTTCAACACTGACCCTTACAAAGCTTTCCGTTACAAATTTTTCCCCCCTAGTCCCCACCCCTCCCCTTGATGGCAGGAAACCCACTACATGTTAATTATGTTAAAATACTTGTTCTGTCCATTATTTCTGCTGTATAGTCCATAAATTCTGCTCTCATAATTTCATTTATCTTTTAAATCACTCAGGAATAGTATGTTCCGATTCCATGTTCTTTTCCAATTCCATAGGTTCTTCTTTCTCATCAAGTGTTAGATAATTTTCCATTGTTTTGCAGTAGGTTTTCATAGATGCCTGAACTTTTCTTTGCTGGATCTGAAAGATCTCTTTTTAAAAATGTTTTCTGCAATGGTTTAATGTACTTATGTCCAAAGTTTTCTTCTTCCTGAGATCTTTGATAATTTCAGTGTGTCCCCACTACTTCCTCTTATTCACTTTCTGACACTGTTGTCTTTGTGGCTTCCTTCATGCTGGACCATTCATGCTTCACCAGCACCAGTTCGTGCCCCAAGTAACTTTCAGGTGTTCAGAATTGGCCCAGGCTCCATGCTGAACTCTTTCCCTCAGGATTAGTGTTGTTCTCCTCTCTTCTCATGTTGTTCCGTCCTGGTGACCTGTCTCGCTTCCTCTGTTCCTCGGTTCTCCGGCTGGCACCAGTGTTTCCAAGTTTTGTAGTGGTGGTCACCTTGACAGCAACAATTCAATGTTTTGCAATGGTAAGACCATGGATTGTAGCCTAGGCAGGCTTTCACTCTAGAAAAGCTGCAGTTGTGATGATTGTCAAGGTCTCAATAAACTTCTGCAACCTTGAGCTTAGGACTCCATAAAATTGGAAAGAGGGAGGGGGACTGGGCTAGAGAGGTGGATTTTGTCGTAGACCTGTGTAAGACCTTTGGTTCTACCAGTGTAGCCTCTTTAACATTATCATGGGAAGTGGGTAAAGAGTCCTGAATAAGCTCAGGGTCAGTGAATGTTGTTTTTTTTTAACCTTTTTTGGGTTCTGGGTGTTTTAGAGCATGGGGACAGCTGAAGTTATTTTATCTTTGCTACATAATTTCTGCTCTGGAGAGGTTTGAGAGGTCATGGGAATCAGGAAATCAGAGAAGATGTCTAGTTTGCCAATTTATTGCTCATGTGACCTGAAACTTATCCCTTCCCACTTCTGCCAGTGGAGAATTACACAGGAACTGGCCTTCCATCTAAAAGAAAAAGGATGGCTTGCATCTGAGCACAGTTAACAAATGATGAGTTCTCTTCCTCTTAATACTCTTTTCTCTCTAGGTTTTCCAAACACCACTTTATCTTGGTTCTTTTCAAATCTATTTAACCGTTCCTTCTTGGTCTTCTTTGCTGGCTCTACCTTCAGGTCCCATCTACTAACTGTAAGTGTCCCATAGGGCTCTGTCCCAAGCCTTTAAAACTTCCCTGGATCTAATTATCTCTAGGCTGATGATTCTCAAATCTGCTTATCCAGCCCAAATTTTCCTGCTGATGACTAGTTTCACATCTTCAGATGCCTATCAGATGTCTCAAACTGGATGTCCAGTAGACATCTTACATTCAACATATCCAAAGTTGAATTAATATTTCCCTCAAAAAAAATATTTCCCTCAAACCTTCCCCCTTCCAAACTTCCCTATTACTGACGAGGTCCTGGGTCACTAGGTGCAGTTGGCAGAGAAAGCCTGAAGTATTGATAAGATTACTCCTTGAGGCAAGCAGAAAAGAGCACTGATGTGGGGATCGGCTCAACCTTACAGTCAGTCTCACCATCTGTGGTGATCTTCAGTAGCCCTACCTTACTGTATCCACTCAGAAAGTCAAGTTATATTAACCCCCTGAAGTTAAATTTCTCTGATAAATCTGCCAATGGCCTATGCCATCTTTGCTGAATCCCTTTTGGGTTAGTCTACCATAGTGCCTCATGGTGTCTTTTCTTTCATCCCCCACTATGCCTCATGGCCTCATTCTCTTTATTATAGCTAACTAACTTTTTTAAGGTGCTAAATCCTTTTTAGGATTCAGTCTATAGTCAATGTCATATTCCCCCCTCATGGTTTATTTATTCCCTTTCTCCTGGTTAATTGTGAGTTCCATTGGGAAACTTGCCCTTTCTATTATTAATTGTTAAAAAACCCCTTTCCTTGCTAACTATAAGCTCTCCCAAATCGACTTCATATTTACCACTCCTGGTGTGTATCGTAGCTCTTCATTTTGTTTGTAACTTCTCGTAAATGCCCAAGAGAAAGGCCATTGTGACTTCAACATTTGAACCCCAACATTTGATGGCAAATTCCAACATTTGGTGTCAATTGCTCTCCTCAATCTCATTATTTGGTGTGTTGAACTTCAAACTCATCATTACTGTCAAAGATAGTACCATCCTCCCAGTTCCCCAGGCTTGCTATCTAGGAGTCATTCTGGACTTCTCTCTTTCTCCGACCACCTCCCCCCATCCCAGATCCAAACTGCTGCCAAGGCTAGTCAAGTTCACCTTGGCAACATTTCTTGAATATCACTACCCATCATCTGTCTCCTAACACTGTTACCCCTCCTGGTGTAGCCCCTCATTACCTCATGCCTGGAAAATCACAATTTCAGGTTGGAGGAGAGAGGATCTGCACCCTCAATCTTTCTCACCTTCGATCCATCCATCCTTCACTCCTTCACGAAGTGATTTTCCTAAGAAGTCCAACTATGTCACCTCCCTTCTCAGTCAACTCCAGTTGCTTTTAATCATCTCCAGGATCAAAGAGAAATTTCTCTGGCATTCAAAATCCATCATGGCCTAGTTCCTATCCATCTTTCCAGTTTTCTTACCTCTTACAGTCCCTCCTCCTTCCCTCCAACACCCTCTTTGATCAAGGGACATTGATCTTGCTGTTTCTTGAACAAGACACTCATCTCTTGGATCTAGGCCTTTTCTCTGGATGTCTTCAATGTTTGAATTGCTTTCCCTAGTTTTTCTGGATTCCTTCAGGTCCTACTTTGAACCCCACCTCTTAGCAATCCCTTTTTATTCTACGGCCCTTCTTTCTGAAGTAATTCCCATTTATCGGTATATAATTTATCTATGGTAGTTTGCATGTTGTCTGTCCCATTAGATTGAGTAACTGGAAGGCAAAGATTTAGTTTTGCCTTTCTTTGCATCCTCATTACTTAGGACGTCTGGCACATATTTGGGCTGACTGGTATTTGTTGACTGACTTACTGATTGAAAATGCAGTCCTTTCAGTGATTTCTGGAGCTCCATTTTCATTTTGGAGGGTGGAATGAAATTGAGCAAATCCAGGAACGGCCAGAGGGCAATCTGAGGGAGTTAAAATCTCTCTTATTAGTTCCCTTCTTTAAATTTCTATTGTGCTTTCATTAATCCTGCCTCTTATCATCTTAAACTGGTATCACTATGGGAAACATAACACGTTTTCCTGTTTCTCTCTTCCTACTCCAAACTAAATTCAATTCAACTCACCAGGCATGTATTAAGCCTGCATTATGATCTGAGCACTGTGCTAGGTACTTGGAGATACAAAGACAAAAATTAGAATAGTTCTTGTACTCAAGGAGTTTACAATCTATATCAGTCGAGACAGATCTTTCAAAAACATGGATTTATATTATTATATTATTAATATTATAATCTTAATAATATAATATTGTAATTATAACATTAATATTAATAACATAATATTATAATTATAATAGCAATAATATAATATTAATAACATAATATGAGCATTATAATGTCAATAATATAATATTATAATCATAATATTAATAACATAATATAATTATAATGTCAATAATATAATATTATAATCATAATATTAATAACATAATATAATTATAATGTCAATAATATAATATTATAATCATAATATTAATAACATAATATAATTATAATATAAATAATACAATATTATAATTATAATATTAATAACATAATATAATTACAATATCAATAATATAATATTATAATTATAATAACAATAATATGATATTATAATTATAATATTGATATTATAGTGTTAATAATATAATAATACTATATTATTTATTAATGTTAAAAATCCTGTCATTACCCCTAATGATTCTTCTATCATCAAACACTTTCACCTGCTATCTGGGTTGTCTGTAATTTGTCCTCTCTTACCTAAGTCGATCTTTCACAACCCACATTCTCTGCTCTAGTTGGTCACTACCAGGTTTTCTTCCCCAGTGTTTTTTCTATTTTTGTAAATAGATTAAATAGATTTTTTTGGTAAATAGATTAATGTCAGTAGATTGGGATAGGACATACACAGTAGGCCAAAATTCATCATTATCCCCTACCCAGGGGTAATGAGCAACTCATTCAGTTAGACCTCACGCTCTCACTAGTACCCACAGATCATCAGCACTCCACGGTGAAACTGTTCCTTGGATACAACAAGTAATCATCTCTAAGCAAGCATTTTAGTTAGTTAATGAACAAACATTTATTAAGCTCTTACCAGGTATATTCCAGGTACAGGGCTAAGCTGGAGGGAGCCAAAGAAAGGTGGAAGACAATTCTTTCCCTTAAGGAGCTCATGTTCTGCTGAGGAGAAGATACAGAAAATGAATATAAGCTAGATATGGAGGGAAGGCACAGACAGCATGGGAAGAGAGGACCATGAAGCACTTCTCATAGAAGGTGAGCCTTGAGCTAAGTCTTGAAAGAAATCTGAGGGCCCAAGAATCAGAGATGAGGAGGCAGTGCATTCTAGGCCTGGGGGACAATGGAAAAGCATGGAACCAGGAGAGAGGGTACAATGTGTATAGAAAAGTAAGGAGGCCAGTATGATTGTATTGTAGAGTTGGTGGGCTATGTGGGGTGCTGAGAGAGGACTAGCACAGTGTGAAAGCTGCTGAGATCTTTTTTTTCTTTCTTTTCTTTTTTTTCCCTGAGGCAATTGGGGTTAAGTGACTTGCCCAGGGTCACACAGCTAGGAGGTGTCTGAGATCAGATTTGAACTCAGATCCTCTCTAACCACTGCACCACCTAGCTGCCCCTGCTGCTGAGCTCTTTTCAAGGCTGCTCATCTACCTTTGGTGTTCATGTGTCACTCGACTTTTACTTGTGGCTCAACATAGCAGTCACACCCCGGTAAAACTCTTGGCAGACAAGTTGAACCAGGTTGGAGTTAATCTGACAAGCCTCAAACTCATAAATGAGTGGGTGGGTGTGGGGGAGGAGTCTAATTCAAGCATGTGAAAACTTTCCCTGGCAGAATGGGCAGATGAGAAGAATTTGTCCCAGCAGCCATGAAGACAGATGGTACAGGTGCTGTGGAGGGCTTGGACCTTGGTCAGAGACTAAAGAAACAAAGATCATCCCCAGCATCCTGGGATTCCCGGTCATTTTGAATTTGGTCTTACCATTGGACTTTGATGACTCTGAAATAAAGCGTGAAGTTGATGACTTTGTGTAACTCTGCCTCACTTAAATCCAGTTCGTTGGAAAATCAAGATATCACCCCATAATGTCATTGGTCTTTTTTTTTTTTTTTTTTTTGAAAATGAGGGATGAACAGCAACAAGAGTTAGTTGAAGGAAGTATAAAATGATTAGAATTATAAGGAGTGGGGCAGCTAGGTGGCGCAGTGGATGGAGCACCAGCTCTGAAGTCAGGAGGACCTGAGTTCAAATCTGGTGTGACATTTACCATTCCCTAGCTGTGTGACCTTGGGCAAGTCACTTAACCTCAAATGCCTCAGCAAAAAGCAAAAAAAAAGAATTATAAGGAGGGGCTAGGCTGTGAAGATCTTTTAATCTCAAACACAGGAATTTGCATTTTATCCTAAAGATTACTGTTTGCTGGAGTTTATGGATTGATAGTGATGGTAAAGTGACATGATCTAAACTATTATAAGAAAATCACCTTGAAGGATGGATTGGAATAAGGGAAGCCTTGAGTTAGGGAGTCCAATCTAGGTGAGAAGTAATAAGTCCCTGAAATATGGTGGTAACTGTGTGAATGGAAAGAAAAGAATGGATACAGGAGATGTTGCTATGTTTAAAAGAATAGTACCTATTTAACCTATATCAGATTGCTTGCTGTCTTGGGGAGGAGGGAAGTAAGAGAGGGAAAAAAATTTGGGACACAGTCTTACAAAAATGAATGAGATAGGGCAGCTAGGTGGCACAGTGGATAGAGCACCAGCCCTGAAGTCAGGAGGACCTAAGTTCAAATCTGGCCTCAGACACTTAACATTTCCTAACTGTGTGAGACCCTGGGCAAGTCACTTAACCCCAATTGCCTCAGCAAAAAAAAAAAAATGGGATGGCCTAGACTCTTCTTAACAATACAGTGATTCAAGGCAGTTCAAATAGACTTGGGATGGAAAATGCCATCTGAATCTAGAGAGAGAACTATGGAGACTGAAAATGGATCAAAGTATAGTATTTTTACCTTTAAAATGTTGAAAACTATCTTTTAGCACATATTTAACCTATATCAGATTGCTTACTATCTTGAAAAGGGGGAGGCAAGGGAAGGAGGGAGGGAGGGAAAAAATCTGGAACACCAAGTTTTACAGAAATGAATGCTGAAAACTACCTTTACATGTATTTGGGGAAATAAAATACTATTGAAGAAAAAAAAGATGAAAGAAACTATCTGCCTCAGTTTCCTCAAATATAAAATGGAGAGAATAGCCCTTGCCTCCCATGGTTGTGCTGAGGATCAATTGTGATATGATTTGTATGGTACTTTTCCAAGCATTGTACATATAATAGACGTTTGATAAATGGTTGTTTTGTTTCTGAAACAAAGAAAACTCCTTTTTACATGTAATTGGAAAAATAAGATACTATCATAAAAAGGAGAATTTGAAACAACTTGGCAACAGATTGAATCTGGAGTGAGTGAGAATGAGCAGTCAATGATGACTAGGAGGATATGTTTAGAAGGGGGTTGGTTAGAAGGAGGGAGAAGATGTTGAGTTCTATTACGTTTGACATGTTGAGTTTGAAAGGCCTAAGGGACATGCAGTTTGAGCTGTCCAAAAGGCCACATGTCAACCAAAAGGTGGACTTGAGCTCAGGAGAAAGAAAAGATATCTAGAGTGATATCTTTCAATGATATAGGGCGATGATCATTGAATCCATGAAAAGTTGAAATAAGTGGCCGAGAAGTGGGACAATTTAGCAAAGAAAACAGAAAATAGAAAAGAAGATAGAAAACTCTGTCCCAGGACAGAGTTGTGAGGGAGCACCTCCATTTAATAGAGGAGACATGGATAATGAACGAATCAGCCAAAGAAATTGAGGACTTGTCAGAAAGGCAAGAGGAGGTCAAGAGGGAGCAGTATTATGAAAACCCAGAGAGAAGGGAGGTTCCAGAAGGAAAGAGTAGTCAACAATATCACATGATTTAGGGAAATCAAGAAGGATAAGGATTGAAGAAAGGCCATTGCCATCAGCTCTGGCAATGAAGAGATCATTGTAGATGGTTTAGAAGGGTGTGAAGAAAGTGGAGGGAGCTAGTGTAGATGGGTTTTTCAAGGAGTTTGGGGTAAAAAAAAAGGAGTACCTGATGATAACCGTCAGAGGTGAGAGTTTTTTTTTTTTTTTTTAAGGCTAGGGAAGATGGATTTATTTATAGGCAGCAGGAAAGAAACCAGACTGAAGATTAAAGAGAGGGGTGATAATGGGGACAAGCTTCTAGAAGAGATGAGAAGGGATAGTTTTATGAGTATATATCAACGAGTTTGTGCTGCCAAGGAAAATGGTCACGGCTTTATCAGAGATTGGAGTAAAAGGAGAAAATGGTGGGGGCCATGTCAAAAGGTTGTCAGTTGAAGAGTAGGAGACAAGAGAAAACTCTTGATGAATGGTCTTCAGTTTTTCAATAAAATAAGAAAGAAAGATGTCAGCAGAGACAGTAAGGGCAGGGAATACTGGGGAAAAAAAACTTGACTGAAGTAGTTTGGCTCATTCGTTGTAGAGAGAGGAATAATCAATTAGAGAAGCATAGAAGGGTTGGAAGGCAATAAAAAGAGACAATTAATTGGAGAGGAATAAAAGGGTTGCAAGGGCCTGATTGAGAGTTGATAACAATGAAATAGGCACACTGGCCAATGGGGGCCCAATGTGTTGGTGGAGACTTCTAGAAATGTGGGATAGAGGGGCCCTTTCCCTTCCCACCTCTCAATTCATGTGGTATCCTTTGATCATTTCCTCTTACCTTAGAGCATGGATTTGAAAAGACTGGCTGCTAGCTGGGACTGAGTGTGTGTGTACAAAAGGCTCAAACAGGCTCCTGACAAGAATGGCTGGGGCCCTTTTGATGGGAGAAGAAGGAGGGGTCACAGCCACGGCTGCAGTGGCAGCACAAGCAATAGTAGTGGATCCGCTGCCTTGTCTTCTCCCAAGGCCAGCCGTCAGACAGCCACGAATGCACTGTCCGTCCATTATTTTGTGTTAACATTAGGCTTAATTCTTTCTGGGTCTTAGGTGAATGAATAATAGAGGTCAGGTTACAATTTTGTAAGCCTCCAAAGGGGAGAAGAGCTGTCAACCTTTGAGGTCCTCTCAGCAACTAGAGCCTGGAGCAGCAGCAGCTAAGCTCACTGAGAATCAATCAACAAACATTTGCGAAGCATTTATGAGTTCTTTTGGACATGTTGAGTTTAATATGTTTGATGGATCCAGAGTTTGAGATTTCTGAAAGAGATGGAGATGTGCCATTAGAGATCAGCCAGTTTGGGGCCAAATAGTAGTTTTGAAAATTAAACCCATAATTTATGACCAAACAAGAACTAGAGAACATTATGAAATGCAAAAAATTACATTAAATTTAAAAAGTTTTGCACAAACAAAACTAACATTTATGAAGCGATACAAAAAGAGGCAAAGGACAATCTTTGCCTCCTTCCCTCCAAGGAGCTTATAACTTAATGGACCAGGCAAAATGCAAACAAATATAGACAAGAAGAAGCTATACACAGGATAATTTGAAAATAATTAACAGAGGCGTTGGAATTAAGAGGAGTTGAGGAAGGCTTCCTGTAGAAGGTGGGATATTCATTTGGGACTTGAAGAAAGGCAGGGAAGCCAGGAAGCAGAGATGAGGAGGGAAAGTGTTAAAACATAGGAGCTAGCCAGAGAAAATGCTGAGAGATGGAGGGGCTTGTTCATGGAACAGCCAAGAGGCCATTATCACTGGATTAAAGAGTACACAAGAGTAAGTTATAAGAAGACCAGAAAGGTAGGAGGGTTCTGAAGGGTTCTGAATGCCAAATAGAGCATTTTGCATTTGCTCCTAAAGGTGTTAGGGAGTCACTGGAGTTTACTGAGTAGGGGTGGGGATGAGAGGTGACACGATTGGACTTTAGCAGCTGAACAGAGAATGGATTGGAGTGGGGGAAGACTTGGGGCAGGCAGACCCACTGGCAAGTACTTCAATAGTCCAGGTGCAAGATGATGAGGACATGCACCAGGGTGGGAGCAGACTCAGAGGAGAAGAGGTTATATTAGGGAGATGATGCAGAGGTGAAAAGGATTGGCCTTGGCCACAATTTGGATATGAGGGGTGAGAGAGAATGAAGAATCAAATATGAGTCCAAGGTTGTTAGTCTAGGGGACTGGTTAATCTAGAGAACTAGGTCTTTCCCTCTACAATGATAAGAAAATTTAGGGGAATAGAGGAGACAAGATACTGAGCTGTTTTGGACATGTTGAGTTTAAGTTGTTCAATGGACATACGGTTTGAGATTTCTGAAAGGGACGGAGATATGACAATGGAGATCAGACAGTTTGGAGCAGGATAGGTAGTTTTGAGAATTAAACTCATAACTTATGACCAAAGAAGAACTAGAGAACATTATGAAAGGCAAAATGGACAGCTTTTATTACATTAAATTTAAAAGGTTTTGCACAAACAAAACCAGCAGAAACAAAGTTAGAAGGGAAGTACAAGTCTGGGAAAAAAATCTTTACAACCAGTATTTCTAAATATTTCTCATTTTTAAACTACATAAAGAATTGTGTCAAATGTATAAGAATATAAGTCATTCCCCAATTGATAAATGGTCAAAGGATATCAACAATTTTCAGATGATGAAATTAAAGCCATCTATAGTTATATGAAAAAAATGCTCTAAATCACTCCTGATTAGAGAAATTCAAATTAAAACAACTCTGAGGTACTACCTCATGCCTCACAGATTAGCTAAGATGACAGGAAAAGATGATAAATGTTGGAGGGGATGTAGGAAAACTGGGATACTACTATATTGTTGGTGGAGTTGTGAAATGATCCAACCATTCTCCCCAGCAATGTGAAACTATACCCAAAGGGCTATCAAACTGTGCATACCCTTTGACCCAGTGATGTCATTACTGGGTCTGTATCCCAAGGAAATCATAAAGGAGGGAAAAGGACTCACATGTGCAAAAATGTTTGTAGCAGCTCTTTTTGTGGTAGCAAAGAACTGGAAAATGTGTAGATGCCCATCCATTGAGGAATGACTGACTGAACAAGTTGTTGTATATGCAGGTAATGGAATATTATTGTTTTAAAAAATGATGAACAAGTTGATTTTAGAAAGGCCTGGAAAGAGTTAGTTACATGAACTAATGCTGAGCGGAACAAGCAGAACCAAGGATGCATTATGCACACTAACAGCAAGAAAGTGCGATGATCAACTAGGAAAGACTTGGTTCTTCTCAGTGGTTCAGTGATCCAAGGCAATCCCAATAGACTTTGGACAGAACAGGCCGTCTGCATCTAGAAAAAGAATTAAGGAGACTGAATGTAAATCAATACATGTTATGTTCACTTCTTTTTTCTGTTTTTTTTTTCACTCTCCCATGGTTTTTCCCTTTTGTTCTGATTTTTCTCTCCCAACATGATTCATAAGGCAATGTGTGTTAATAATAACAATAACAACAACAACAACAACAATAATAATAATAATAATAATAAAATGTATTAGGCCATTAAAAAGAGAGAATTAAATCCATGTGAACTGATGAGATCCCTAAGTGAAGTTGGATAAGAAGAAGACCCAGAATGGAACCTAAGGAACACCTATATTTAGAGATCGTGATCTGGAAGAGGATGTAGCAAAGAAGACAGAGATGGAGTTGTCAGATAGGTAGAAGGAGAGCCAGGAGAGATGCTGAAAGTTAAGGAGGACAAGGTAATCAACAGTGATATCATCTGCAGAGAGGTGAAGGATAATGAGGACTGAGAAAAGTCCCTTGCCATTGGGTTGGCAACTAAGAGATCATTGTATCTTTGGAGAGAGCAGTTTTGGGGAAATGATGAAGTCAGAAGCCAGATTGTAAGGGCTTAAGAACAGAGTAAGAGGAGAGAAAGTAGAGAAATGGAGAAGCCAGCCTTGAGCTCCAGGAGCAGTGAATCAACTTGGCTACTGAGACACCACGTCCTAAGATCAAGGAACAACTTATCCATTGGCTAAGACACACCAGAATTGACCTTTGGGGGTGGTGGTAGGGAGTTCTTGCTACCACTTTACATAGAATCAAGGGGAGAGTGCACTCCAAGTTTAGATTCTGTTGTATATCATCTTCTCAATAAAAAAATCCCTTTATAAAAAACAAATTGATGTTAATTAGGTCATTGATTTGGGGGATAAGTTTAATGGGTGATCAACACAGGGGAAAAGACTGGTTGGGGGCTTGTCAATAATAGCTTTAAACGCTTTAATCCCTGAGTGTTACCCTGAAGGGAGATGTATCAAGCTAAGCTCTGGAAACCTGACCTGCTCACTTAAGTATAAATTGGGAAAGTGAGCCTAGAGCTTGTACTACACAAACATTTGTAGTGGACCTGCTGGGACAATTTCATGACTTCTTCCAGCTCTATTCAATAGCACCTGAGTAAGAACCAGAGGGGGTGCTTTGTGGGAGTAATTGAGGGTTGAAGTTTGGCAAAGTGTAAGTAAAGGGAGAAGGGGCCGCTTAGGAGAATCATCCAGATAGAGGGGTGAAGGGAAATGTGGTCTGTGAACCTTATAGCAAAGCTTCTTGAAATGTAGGTCACGACCCCGTATAAGGTCATGTAACTGAATGTGGAGTCCTGAAATTTGGATTTATTATCCATAACTATTTGATTTGTAGACCTATTTTATATACCTACTTCCTGAGGTTGTATAAAAATTTCTTGAGCCAAAAAGGGAAGTAAGTGGAAAAAATTAAGAAGCCCTGTCCTGTAGGATGTTACTCACACCCAAACAATGTGGAGGCCCTTTAACTCCAAACATTAAACCGGGGGGGGGGTGCTAAAGGCTCTCAAAGGGCTACACTGTCCTGAAACAGTGATAAGGAAGGCATAGAAACCAACGAGCAAAATGGAGAAAGCCAGGACAATGTGTTCCTTTCCTAGGTCTCTTCTAGTTTCTGCTCCAGTGACTTTGAGCTGATTCCCACAATGCTTCTCCCCCAACCCCACAAAGTAAAAATCAGAATTAGAAACTGAGTTCCAATGCTACCACTTCTGCCCATCTTTTACATGTCCCTGGGCATTTTCACATCACCTCCTCACAACTCTTTGTCCACATCTGTACAAGTAGGGGAACGCATCTGATAACTTCTGAAATCCCATCCAAATAGGCAGCTCTGACTCTCAGAAGCCATGGGATGAGGTGTGTCTACAAGTGGGGTTAACTGCCCTGGGGAATCAGTGAATTTTCCATCATCGGAGAAACTAAAGCCAAGGCTTGGTAACCATTGGTTGGGAATCACAAACTAACTGGTGATTTCCTTGGGGTTACTTACCCCAATAATAGGCAAGGCCCAGAAGCATCATGTCTAACTGCAACCCATCCCCCTTGCTGGAGAGAGCAAAAAGAACCTTTGTGCTGGATAAAATTGGCTTCTTGCCTCAAGGATCAGGATGACTCAGGGGATAGGACAATTGAAAGATACAAAATCAGTCTGAAAGATCCCTTTTTACATCCTGAGTAGGAAAAGAGAGAAGCTGGTTACTGTTCCTCTTATGTAGCTAGTTTCCTCTTCTTAGCCCATCACCCCAAGCTCTTGACTGTCTCAGTTCATTCAAATGGCATTACTTGAACTCAGATTGTCTCTGTTTCTCCCCCAAGCCTAGCCTCATTCTACCTTCCAATGCTCTAGAAAGTGGGAAGCGGAGTGATTCAGCAGAAGGAAGGAAGACCAGAGCTGTCTGAGTTAAAAAGTGGCAAGCAACGTGTCAGACCTGGGGACAATGCCACTAAAGGGAGAATTCTGGGCAGAAAGGGACTGGGAACATCCATCAGAATAAAAGTCAGAGGCACTCATCCCTAGACCTGCAGAAGGAGAGCTCATGAGGGCCTCTTAGCACCTTCTCTATTCTTGCACAAAATGAGAGAGGAGAAAGCCACTAGAGCTCCAGGCTCAGAAGATATTAAGTGCCAGGTCAAAGAGCATCTGGCTCTCTTTCTTTTACCTTTTTGTTCATACCTTCTTTTTCTGCGTGTTCATGATAGAGCCTAGACTAGAATCCAGGTGAGTGGGACCGGGTGCTAGACCCCCCCTTACCCAAAATGACTACTCAGAAAGCATTTATTCAGTCCTTCCAAGGAGAAGTCCAAACACATCAACTCTACAAAGTCACAGCATGGTGTGTGGCCCATGGCAGAAATAGGGAATGCATTATATAGCAAAAATAAGACTCCGGCACAACCCACCCACCCACCCGTCCTGTTGATTTTTAAATTCATTGGATGGACTGAAAAGGAAGTAACCATTGACCAATGGTCAACAACATTGTCTACTTCATGGGGGTCACATGACTTCCGGAAGCCTTGACCTAGGATTTGACCTTTTCTACCCTACAGCCCTGAGAACAGGGATCATGTGACTTCCTGAAACTCAGGCCTAAGGTCTAATCTACTCCATCCCCTAGTCTTTTTGGGAAATCTTCACCTGGTCCCATTCACAGGGTTCCTGCCTGCTTTCCCTTTCCCTGGATGCCTCTGATCAGTTGATGCTATAATTGGCTCACACCCACTGGGATTTCATTGGCTCCCAAATCTGGAAGAAGGGTCTCAAGGTCAACCTTAAGTATGAATGCTCTGTCCAGCATCATTAACTCCAGCTGAAGACCCTGCGGAGATCACGACTCCTGGGACAGTCTGTTATGCTTTGGGGCAACTCTTGCTGTCAGCAATGATTTCTTCAACTTAAGTCAGTCACATCCATTGCATTGTCCCAATTACAGCTTTGAGAACTTTCCATTCTTCTTGGCTCGACTTCCTATGACTCCAGCCATGGCATCCTTTATATGTTTTCCTTGAACTCTTTGAAATTCATTTTCTGGAGGTCAAGGGTGAATTTCACACTATTCCCAGAACTTCCCTTCTTCTTACAAACTCTAAGATGAGATGATCCAATACTAATGTGAGGGTAAATGACTTTAAAGCACCTCAGACCTCTGACTAAAGCTCTGACCAATTATAAGACAAAAACCTAAGGCTGAAACACACCTCCCACTTCTTAGTGTACATGGAATGGAGGAGAGCAGAGGCTAGCACGTGGCACGTGGGGCAAATCTGGCCTGCAATGCCTGCACTCAGAATGATTTTTATATTTAAAAATCAAGTTTTATTGCCTTAAAAATGTAAAAACCTTAGCCCATAAGCTGTACAAAAATCAGGCAGTGAGCCAGATTTAGCCTTCGAGTCATAGTTTACAGACCCCTGGACTATAGTAGGCACAAAATCAGAATACATTCTCCGACAATGTTTTTTATGTTTTGCTTAGCTATATATTTTCATTGCCAGAAATGACTTCTGTTTGCAGAGAGACAGTTCATGGGTAGCGATAGACAGAACTCACTCTCCCATAAGGCCAGTTACATCTCCCCCTGAGCATTCTAGGGGTATTCCTAAGGAGGTCAAGGTGATACTTTTTTTTCTTGCTGAAGCAATTGGGGTTAAGTGACTTGCCCAGGGTCACACAGCTAGGAAGTGTTAAGTGTCTGAGGCCAGATTTGAACTTAGATCCTCCTGACTTCAGGGCTGGTGCTCTATCCACTGCACCACCTAGCTTCTCCAAGATGATTCTTTTCTAAGGCCAGTTACATCTTTCCCTGAGATTTCTAGGGGTGCTCCTAAGGAGGTCAAAGTGATTCTTTTCTAAGGCCAGTTATATCCTCCCCTGAAAATTCTAGGGGTACTCCTAAAGAGATCAAGATGATTCTTTTTGAATGCTATCATCTCAATGAGAGTGTATTCTCCCCATGATCAATCATTGGTGCCATTTCAATAACATTACCTTTTCTGAAGGATTTTGCTTAGAAGATACAGCAAGAATAGAAAGAAGTATAAACATTTCACCAAAACGGACACGTGGGGCACACCCTCCCCCAGACCACTTCAGTCCCTAGGGAGCTCAAACTTAAAGCAGTTTCTGCAAAACTCAGCTTGTCTCTGTTTCTCTCTCAAGCCCAGCCTCGTTAGGCTATTCATAACAGGATGTGCCTACGTCTCCTTGAGAGAAAAGGGGGTTGAAGAAGGGGGAAAATTAAAACAAGTTCTCTTCTGAAGGTGATATGGACAATGACTCAGTCACTCCTTCTTGTCAGAGTCAACACCCTGGCCACAGAGTCAATCAATTAATCCCCTATTGGGGATGAGTCCCAGTCATCCCTTGAAACTGTGTTTATGAAATACAAATGCCAACCTTGAATCTTCTCTCTGAATATTTGCTCCTTTGCTCTGCTGAGTCTCCCAAAGCTGCTAGTTTGCAATTTAGTCCCATCTGCCACCACGAGCAAGGCAGGATAGGTACACCAGATAGAAGCAACAGCTCTCACAGGCTACACAGAGATGGCCCTAGAAGAGGGGCCCCTCTCCCCAGGGAGGCTTGCCTCCTTCCCCTAAGCTAAGGAGCCAGGCAGGAAAGAGAAAACACCTTAGGCAGTAAATTTCTGGCTCACAAGCTGATTGCAAGGCTTCTTCTCTTTTCTACCATTGTAAGTAAGCTAGAAATACCAATGGCACATGCTCCCAAAGCCAGTGAGCAATTGCATCAGCAGAATACGCCATGGGGCAATGTATTCCTTCTCAGTCTGGACAAGGGCTGGGGGCCATCACAATTCCCAAATCCAGAAGGCTATATATACCTGGAGTTCTTCAAAGGACAAAGTCCGCGAGAGCTATATTAAAAAGAAGAAATGAGGCCTTTGGGAAGCTGAGAAACAGAAATGGAGAGATAGCATCACCAGAGCCACCTAATAATTTAAGGAGTTGAACCAGAAAGAGTTTGTGACTGGAGGGGCAACAGGTAAAAGAAGAAACCGAAAGGAGGACCCAAGTGACTGCTCAAACTCACCTCTTTAGAAACTAAGGGAAATTCAAGAAACAAAGATCTGCTCTTTCCCTAACTTTCCCTCCCCATGACTAGTCAGTAATAAATACTATAATATACTGCTTGCTTCTTTTCCTATATTCTGATTTTGATAAAACAAAAAGAATCCAGGGATTGGCCAGAGATAAACATCAATTTCAAACCCGGCAAAGAGCCAAACCTCTGCTGAATGATAGGAAGTTTCTGAATTATTATTAGCCCTGAACTATTGTGATCATACGACTAACTTATTTTCATCAAGTATAAACTCAATAAAAGAGCAAAAGACAGGACCACGTGGATGTTGAAGGGTATGATGTTGTCATTAGCCTTAAAGGGAGTTAATTATTATAATAGAGTGTGGCTGCTTACTTTTTTTTCTTGAGAGAAAAGAGGGTTGAGGAGGTGGTTTCTGGGGAAAAAAAAAACCCAAACCATTACACTCTTGACTATCTCCTCAGGTTTGGGGCAAAGAGATAAAGAATGAAATTTGAGATGCCCCGATAATATCCAGTTCAAAATGTCTCAAAGGCAGTTAGTGATATGGAACTAACACTTAGGAGAGAGACTAGGGCTGGATCCAGAGATCTGGGAGTCATCTCTATAGAGATGATAATTATTATTTTTTAAAATTTCAATAGTATTTTATTTTTCTAATTACATATAAAGATAGTGCTCAACATTCATTTTTGTAAGATTTTGAGTTTCAGATTTTTTTCTCCTTCCCTCCTTTCTCTCCCCCCTTCCCCAAGACAGCAAGTAATCTGATATAGGTTAAATATGTGCAATCCTTTTAAACATATTTCCATATTAGCCATTTTGTGAAAGAAAAATCAGAACAAAAGAAAAAAATGAGGAAAAAAAAAAGCAAATGAGCAAACAAACACAAAAAAGTGCAAATAGTATGCTTCAATCTTCAACCGGTCTCCATCGTGCTCTCTCTGGATGAGGATGGCATTTTCTATCCCAAGTCTATTGGCATTGTCTTGGATCATGTCTTGTTGAGAAGAGCTAAACTTATTATAGTTGATCAGAGAGATGATAATTTAACACCCGGGACTGGTAAGTAACCAGGAGAGACAGTAAGTAGAGACACTATATAGATATTGTCACTATACCTTAAGAAGAGAATCGGAAACTGTCATAGCTGAAGAGAAATTGTGAGAGGACAGAGAAAGTATGGAGAGAATTTCCTTGCTGAAAAAGCTGTTTTTAACTCTTACCTTATAAAGTAAAATTGCAAAGAGAATTCTTGAAAACTTTGGCTGTTCTTCTGCAAAAGTAAATGGTGGTGTCAAGACAAACTCAGGAACCACATGGACATAATTACAAAATACTTTTCACACAAATAAAGTTCAATGTAAAATATTGGGAAAACATTAATTGCTCACGGGTAAGTCAAGCCAATATAATAAAAATGACAATTCTACCTAAATGAAACTTATTCCGTGTCATACCAATTAGATTATCAAAAATATTTTATAGAGATAGAAAAAATGGTAACAAAATTCATCTGGAAGAACAAAAGGTTAAAAATGCCGAGGAAATGACTGAAAAATAAACCTGAAGGAAGGTGGCTTAGCTGTATCACAGATCTTAAATTGTATTCTCAACTGGTAATCATCAAAACAATGTGGTACTGGCTAAGAAAAAGAGTGTTAGATCAGTGAAATCGATTAGGTACAATGGACACAGTAGTAAATGACCATGTTAATCAAGGGTCTGATAAACCCAAAGATCTAAGCTTTGGGGACAAAATGAAAAAAAAAGTGTGACAGAAACTAGGCAGTGGCCACTATTCACACCATATAGCATGATAAGATTAAAATGGATATGTGATTTTAGACATAAAGAGTGATACCATAAGCAAATTAGGAGAGCAAGGAATTGTTTATCTGTCATATCTATGAAGAAAGGAAGAATTTATGACCAAAAGAGATAAAGAGCATTACAAGATGTAAAATGGATAATTTGGATTATATTAAATTTGGAAATTTTTGCAAAACAAAACCAATTCAGCCAATATTAGAAGGAAAGCAGAAATCTGGGGAAATTTTTTCATAACAAATGCCTCTGATGAAGGTCTCATTTCTCAAATATTTGGAGGACAGAGTCAAACTTATAAGAATACAAGTTATTCCTCAATTGATAAATGGTCAAAAGATATAAACAGGCAGTTTTTAGATGAAGAAATCAAAGCCATCTATAGTCATATGAAAAAAATGCTCTAAATCACTATTGATTAGAGAAATGCAAAATCAAAATAGGTATGAGGTACTACCTCACACCTACCCAATTAGGGAATATGACAGAAAAAAAGGAAAATGATAAATGTTGAAGGGGATGTGGGGAAATTGAGATACTAATGCATTGTTGGTGGAATTGTGAACTGATCCAACCATTCTGGAGAGCAATTTGGAACTCTGCCCAAAGAGCTTTAAAACTCTACATACCCTTTGACCTACCAATACTACTACTAGGTTTGTATAACAGAGATAGAAAAAAGGGAAAAGGACCTATTTATACAAAAATCTTTATAGCAGCTCTTTTTATGTGGTGGCAAAGAATTGGAAATTGTTGGAATGTCCATCAATTGGGAAATGAATGGCTGAACAAGTTGTGGTATATAATGGTGATGAAATACTATTGTGCTATGAGAAATGGTGAGCAGGATAGTTTCAAAAGAACCTGGAAAGATTTACATGAACTGATTCAGAGTTTAAAGTAAGCAGAACCAGGAGGACATTGTATACAGTAATAGCAACATTGTACAATGATCAACTGAATGACAGATATTTTCAACAATACAATGAATCAAGGCAATTCCAAAGGACTTGTGATGAAACATACTATCCACATCCAGAGTAAGAAATCATGGAGTCTGAATAGAGCAAAGCATACTATTTTTTACTTTCCTTATCTTTTTCATGTCTTTATTTGATCTGTGCTTTCTTTCACAATATACTAATATGGAGATATGTTTTACATGATTGCACATGTATAACCTATATCAAATTACTTACTGTCTCAAAGAGAAAGGAGAAGAGAAAGGGAGGGAGTGAATTTGAAACTCAAAATGTTAACAAATGAATGCTAAAATTGTTTTTACATGCAAGTGGGAAAAAATAAAATATTTTAAAAAGCAAATGAGGAAAAATGAAGTCATAACCACAGTGAAAGTAGTATTGATGATTAAACATTGGTTGTGTTCTTTCTCACAAATGATGCATAGTAAATAATTGATTTTATTTTTTTTTACTGTTTGTAACATAAAAAATTACATAGCTTGTAGTCTTGATGTTTACTTACGCCTAGGAAATTAGGATGTTTGATACAAAAAGAGATGAGCAAATGCTTATGGGGGAGAAGTTTTCTCCAGTTTATTAAATGAAAACTATATAATAAAGTGTAGTGAGTGAGGGCTCAAAGCTAATTTATTAATCAGTGAGAAATGTGGTTATTTAAGTAAACAATGAGGAAATACTAGAAAATCCCTCCTGATTACCTTAGAACTCAGGGAAATTGCCCAGTAACATCAAGTGAAAGAGATAAACAACTCCTTAGTATACAAAGAAGTGTAGGTGACCTCAAACCATGCTATAAATATAATGGAATATTATTTTGCTTCAGAAGAAAAAAATACACACATACAATTTCCTAACAATTCAAAGTATCCCAAAGTAGAGTAAGCCACCTCAAGAGATTAGGGGGTTCCATCTCACTGCAGATGTTGAGCCAAAACCAGAACGATCCCCTACAAGATAAGCTGGAGAAAGGATTCCTTGTTGGCTACCAGTTGAACTCTATGGCCTTGAAGATCCTGTCCAGCCTTGAGATTCTAGGATTCTGTGAAGGGACACTTTGCATAAGATGGCTAATTTTTGCATACTTATTTCCTGTTGATTCTGCAGTGAGCTAGACTGAATGAATCGTGTGAGGGAGGAAAGTTTAGCCACTTTTTGAATGTATTCCTTATGACAGGGGAATAAGAATGGGGAAAAGGAGCATCAATTTTCCCTTTGAGTTTTCTGCTCTTTTCTGTATCCTACTTAATAGAATTTTCTGCTCTTCTGCCAGGATCCAGGTGGGGTGAACACAGAGGGGGAACGGAGAAGAACATAGGACTTGGGGATCATAAGATAAGCAATAATCCAAAAAAAAAAAAAAGGACTGCAAGAAGGAGCCAGTGAAGAAAGTGGGAAGAGGTGAGAACAGGAAAAAGGAGAGACTGGGGACTTGTAATTCAGCCAAAAGGAAAGGATAGAACCCAGAAACTGTGCGAGGTCGGGAAAATGAGGCCATACTCACGATCAGTTCTTCCTTAGGAACCCTTACTGAAGCAGAGCTTCTTGCCATCCGGCAACTCTTGCCAGAGCTCTGTTACTGTAAGGAATCCAGGTAGCTTGGCGAGGCGTTCCCCCTTCCACTGGGAACATTTGGCTAAAGAAGAGAAGAACAGAAGATGAGCCGTTTGCAAATGAGAAGCCCTGGCATCAGTTTGACCCCACTGGGAGACACAGGCAGTGACCCAGGAATTTTATCAACTAAGCTGTCTGAGTCCTGGGGTCCTGTCTGAGCCCAGTCTCATCACCGTCTCAAGGCTTGCCTTAGACCTATCTCGGCCTAGCCTGAGCCCTTTGTCAGCCTTGTCTGAGCTTAGTTTCAGCCCTGTCTGAGCCCTGTCTAAGTCAAATGTCAGCCCTATGTGAGCCTTGAGCCCTTGTCTCCTTCCTGTCTCACCCTTGTCTGAGTGCTGTCTCAGCCCTATGTAAGCCCTGTCTGGTCCCTGTCTGAACTGTGTCTGGACCCTGCTTCAGCCCTGGGTCAGCCCTCTCTGACCCTTGGGGCCCTGTCTGGGTTCTATTTGAGCCCTGAGTCCTTTCTGAGCCCTGTCTCACCCCTAAGTTCTGTCTGTGTCCTGAGTCCTGTCTGAGCCTTGTCTAGACTATCTCGGCTTCATGTCAGCCCTGTCTGGGCCTTAGGGTCCTATCCCAGCCCTATATGATCCTGTCTCAGCCCTGTCTGACCCTCTGAGCCCTAACTCAGTGTTGTCTCAGGCCTGTCTCAGCTCAATTTCTGCCCTGTTTCAACCCTGTCTGAGCCCCATCTGGGCTTTATCTGAGCCAGATCTGAACACCCTATATGGACCTAGTCTCAGCCCTCTGTCAGCCCTGTCTGAGCATTGGGACCCTGCTCAGCTCTTTCTCATTTCTGTCTCAGCACTGTCATAGTCTTGTCTCCGTCTTACCTCAGCCCTGTCTGAACCCTTTCTGAGCCGGGTCTGGGCCTGTGTGAACCCTATCTGGGCCCTGTCTCAGCTCTATTTCAACCCTGTCTGACCCTTGGGGTCCTGTCTCATCCCTGGCTGGGCCCTGTTTCAGCCCTGCCTGAGTCATGTCTGACCCTTGCCATCCTGTCTCAGCCCTGTATGGGCCCTTTCTGGGCCCTATATAAGCCTTGTCTGAGCCAGTTCTGGGCCCTGTCTGAACCCTGTGTCAGCCTGGTCTGGGCCCTGTTTGGACCCTCTCTGGGCCCTGTCTCAGCTCTATTTCAACCCTGTTTGAACTATCTCACCCCTGTCTTAGCTCTGTCTTTGCCCCGTCTGAGCTTTGGGGCCCGAACTCAGTGCTGTCTCAGCCCCGTCTGAGCCTTGGGGTCTTGTCTCAGCCCTGTCACAACACTGCCCCAGCCTTGTCTTAGTCCTGTCTCAGCCCTCTCAGTCTTTTGTCAGCCCTGTCTAAGCCTGGGGGTCCTAACTCAGTGCTGTCTCAGCCCAATCTCTGCCTTGCCTGAGCTCTGTCTCATCCCTCTCTGAGCCCTTTCTGAGCTCTGTCTCAGCCTTGGGACTCTGTGCTCCCCCCACTCCCACTCCCACCTCCCTGCCCCCCACTGAATCTGTCATCCTTTCCTGACTTTCTGGTGTGGAGATTTGGAAGAGGTGCTTTTGGGTTAGCACAGTTAGTGTGTTACCTTGGAAAACATGCTCATTTCTTCTTTAGCCAGTCAGCTTCTTCCTCTGGAAAATAAGAAGGCTGGCTGCATCAAATTAGGTCCCTTCATGCTCCGGTCTCCATCCCTTTCTTCAGCCTCCAAAATCTCCTTCAGGACCTCTCCCTGTGTATTCCCTTTTTGGGACCAAGCCTTCACCTTGCTGAATCAGCCATTTGCTTGTTTGTCTGGCCACCCCTGTACCAGGAATTAGCTGGTACACAAAAGGAGGCAGCTGTCCAAGAACTTCAGCCATCTAAGGGCAGGAGAGGCAGAGGGGATGCCCATAAGAATTCTGAACCCTTGTGTACATGTGCAGGTCTAGAGCTGAAAGGGACCTCAGAGGCCATTGGCTCAAACTCATCGTATTAATGAGGAAACTGAGGCCCAGGAAAGTTAAAGGACTGACTCAGGGTTACATGGATATGATACTTTAAGGGGTGATTTTACACCAAGGGCCTGCGACCTCAGGATTAGCCCTACATTAAGTCCTGGACAACCTTGGAGAGAGCAGTTTCAGTTGAGTAGTGAGTAAGGAAAAGTGAGTAATGGTTCTGAGGAGGTATTAGGTCTAGGGAAATTTTTCGAGCTGTGAAGGGAGAAACAGATGGGAAATTAGACGGTCTAGAAGTCCTTTTCTTGTTACTATAAAAGAGTTCTTCCCTGCTCCTCTCCCCTAATAGAACACGCTTAATCACTATTCCTGTTTTCTACCGACAATGTGGAAGTTTGGCAGGACTGGGGAGGTGTGAGTTAATCTCTTATATTCCCAGAAGTTAAATCAAGAAACATTTGTGCTGGGGATATAAAGAAATTTTTTAAAAAGCCATCCCTTTTCTCAAGGAGCTCAAAATTTAAGGGGAGGAACTCCACAAAAACAAAATCTATACGGAAAAAATTGGAGATAATCTCAGAGGGGAGGCACAAAGGTTAAAGAAGACCAGAAAAGCCTTTTTGCAAAAGGTATGACTTTAGCTGACACTTGAAAGAAGCAAGGAGATCTCCATAAGATCTCTTCCATGGGGAAGATGAGGAAGGAGAGAGCTCCAGGAATAGGGGAGAGCCTTATTGGCTCAGTCAGAAGATGGAGGGTGGAGCAAGTAACAGCCAGGAAGCCAGTGTCCTTGGATAGAAGAATATATGGGAAAAAAGTAAAAAGCGTAAGAGGACTGGAAAGGTAGAAAGAAGTGATAAAGGGCTTTGAAAGCCAAATGGAGGATTTTATATTTGATCCTATATGTAATAGGGAGCAAGTGGAGTTTATTGAATAAGGGAGGAACACAGTTAAACATCACGTTAGGAAGATCAGTCTGATAGCCAGGTAGAGAATGGACTTGGAGTGGGAAGGACTTGAGGCAGGGAGACCAACCAGCTGGCTTCTGAAATAGTTTAGGAACGAGATGATGAGTTGTACATGAGAAATGTTGCCAAGGTGAAATCAATGAGCCTTCACAACAGTGGGATGGGCCATAAGACAAAGTGAGAATTCAAGACATGATACTTAGGTTATGAGCTTGGGTGACTAAGAGGATGATGACCACAATCTGAGGAGAACAGGACAATCGGTAATGTCAAAGACTGAAGAAAGGTTAAGTAAGATGAGGTTTGAGGAAAGGCCATTAAGAGATCAATACTAATTTTGGAGAGAGCAATCTTGGTTGAATGCTTAAATCAGCAGCCAGATTGCAGATAGTAAAGAAGAAAGTAACAGGAAAGGAAGTGGAGGCACTGATTACATGTGATTTTCTTAATGAGTTTAGCCATAAAAGGGAGGCAAGATAGCTAGTGGGAAGAAAAGATTAAGTGAGGGACTTTTGAGGATCGGGGAGACACAGGCAATGTTTGTAGACAGGAGAGAAGCAGCCAAGAGATGGGGAGAGATTGAAGATGGCTGAGAGAATGGGACTGACAGAGGGGACAATCTGCTGGAGATGGCAGGATGGAATGGGATCACTTGTACATGTAAAGAAGTTTGCTTTGGCAGGGAGAGGGCCCACCTCTTCATGTGAGTTTAGTGAACAAGAGATAATAAGATAAGGATTTTGAAATGGCTCAGAGACTCAAGTTGGAAAACCCAGCTGGGATTGTTGCAAGAAAGAAGACTGTGGTACAGATCTAGGAACGGTGTGGCTAACTTTGCCCCAGGTGGATTGATCTGGGATTCACACGTGGGACTTTTGGACAGGGGAGGGCAAAGCATTTCTTACTACTGCCGAAGAGCTCCAGGGTACTCCATTCTGACTGCTTTTTAACCTTTTTGCAGGCAGCTTTTTTTTTATGTTTTTATCCTCTGGTCTACTTATAAACTGCCTAAAGTAACTATCTACTGTATGTATTGTGATATATTTTTAGGAAAAGGATTGTTTATTTGATCCCTTGGCTTTGATGAAGAATAGATGAAGAACAGTAACCTGGATGGGTTCCCTAAGCAAGAAAGAAATAGTGTATTGGTTGAAAGGCTATTTACTACTGAGTGCGGTTCCTGTATATTATAAGAACTAGCTCAAAGCTCTTGGCTAATACTATCCCATTTTAGCTTCATAACAACACCAACTATTATGATCCTCTTCATTTTATAGATGAGAAAACTGAGACAGTTTGTAACTTGTCCAGAGTCACACAGCTCATATAGAATATGAAGTCCTATGTCCACTGAGGTCTTCCTGATTACAGGTCTGGGGCCCTATCCGCTATGCCACCCAACTAGATTGGAGATGCAGGCAGATATATAGGCAGTTGAGATGGAGCCAATGGAGAGAGAGGGCTTGACAACGCATGAAGGAGAGGGGAATTAACTGCTAGAGCAAGTGGAGGTGTGTCTTTGCCTTTTTCTAGTGCTTGTCCAGTTTAGATGGAGTTGGTAAGTCCATAGTTACTCTACCTCCCAGCTTTTTAAACTGTGGGTCATGACCTTTCATGGAGTCTCATAAGTGAATTGTGGGGGTTATGAAATGATGACTTATAATTGGTAAATGTTTGATTTATGTGTATTTTACATACTTATATGTTCCAGGTCATGGAAAAATTTGGCAAAAATGAACAATTTTTAAAATAATAGCTTTTTATTTTCAAAATACATGCAAAGATCCTTTTCCACCTTCACCCTTATAAAACCTTGTATTCTAAATTTTTCTCCCTCCCTTCCCCCTACCTCTCTCCTCTAGACAGCAAGTAATCTATGTTAAACATATACAATTCTTCTAAACATATTTTGGATATTCTTTATCAAACAAAATAATGAGAGGACTGAACGTGTGAGTTAGCTATTTTTGGTGTTCCCTTTTTCACCTACAATGGACTAAGGACTAGCTTAGCAATGTTAGAAAATGGATGGGACTCACCGAAAGTTCTTCCTTGGAAATCACACAATGGTCCTTGGGGTTACATTTTGTGTTTTCATTGTTACTGCTGTCTTTCTACTTTTATTCACTTAGATAATTCATTATCTAAGCATATAAGCATTATACAAATTATACAAATGACCCTCGGAAGCACCAGTGAGGTAGGCAGCAATGTGGAAGATGGAAAATAGATTTTTTAAAGGACTACTGTCCAGAAAAGATGGTGGCACATGGCATAGAGTGCCTGGCCTGAAGTCATCTTCCTGACTTCAATTTGGCCTCAGACACTTAATAGCCGTGTGCCCTAGATCAGTCACTTAACCCTGTTTGTTTCAATTTCCTCATCTGTAATAAGATAAACTAAGAAAGGAAATGGCAAACTACTTTAGTATTTTTGCCAAATAGGGTCACAAAGAGTAGGATGCAACTGAGAAATGAAATGAGGAGGATG
>JAJPUD010016446.1:0-15795 GCA_023553655.1 Myrmecobius fasciatus
ATTGCCCAGGTTAACAGAAGAGGATATAAATTATTTAAATAACCCCATATTAGAAAAAGAAATAGAACAAGCTATTAACCAACTCCCTGAGAAAAAATCTTCAGGGCCAGATGTATTTACATGTGAATTCTACCAAACATTCAAAGAACAATTAATTCCAGTACTACACAAACTATTAGTGAAAATAGGGACAGAAAGTATACTGCCAAATTCCTTTTATGAGACTGATATGGTGCTGATAGCTAATCCAGGTAGAGTGAAAACAGAGAAAAAAAACTATAGACCAATTTCCCGAATGAATATTGATGCAAAAATTTTAAATAAGATATTAGGAATGAGATTACAGAAAGTTATCCCCAGGATAGTACACTATGACCAAGTAGGATTTATACCAGGGATCCACGGCTGGTTCAATATTAGGAAAACTATCAGCATAATTAATTATATTAATAACCAAATAAACAAAAAACATATGATTATCTCAATAGATGCAGAAAAAGCATTTGATAAAATTCAACACCCTTTCCTATTAAAAACACTAGAGAGTATAGGAATAAATGGGCTTTTCCTTAAAATGATCAGTAGCACCTATTTAAAACCATCAGGAAGCATCATATGTAATGGAGACAAACTAAAACCATTCCCAATAAGATCAGGAGTGAAACAAGGCTGCCCACTGTCACCATTACTATTTAATATTGTATTAGAAATGTTAGCTTTAGCAATAAGAAAAGAAAAAGAGATAAAAGGAATTAGAGTAGGTAATGAAGAAACCAAATTATCACTCTTTGCAGATGACATGATGGTATACTTAGAGAACCCTACAGACTCAACTAAAAAACTACTAGAAGCAATTCACAACTTTAGCAAAGTTTCAGGATTCAAAATTAATCCACATAAATCATCAGCATTTTTATATGTTACCAACAAAGTTCAGCAGCAACAGATACAAAAAGAAATTCCATTCTAAATAACTGTTGATAGGATAACATATTTGGGAATCTATCTGTCAAGGATAAGTCAGAAACTATATGAACTAAATTACAAAACACTTTCCACACAAATAAAATCAGACCTAATCAATTAGAAAAACATTAAGTGCTCATGGGTAGGAAGAGCGAACACAATAAAAATGACAATACTACTCAAACTAATCTACTTATTTAGTGCCATACCAATCAAACTCCCAAGAAATTATTTTACAGATCTAGAAAAAATAGTAGCAAAGTTCATTTGGAAGAACAAAAGTCAAGGATTTCAAGGGGATTAATGAAAAAAAAGGCAGATGAAGGTGGCCTTGCTGTACCAGATCTAAAACCATATTATAAAGCAGCGGTCATCAAAACCGTTTGGTACTGGATAAGAAATAGAGCCGTCGATCAGTGGCACAGTATAGGTTATCAGGACAATCTAGGCAATAACTTTAACAATTTAGTGTTTGTTAAACCCAAAGACCCCAGCTTTTGGAATAAGTATTCCCTATTCCACAAAAACTGTTGGGAAAATTGGAAACTAGTGTGGAAGAAATTAGGGCTTTACCCATACCTAACACCACATACCAATATAAGATCTAAATGGGTTCATGATCTAGATATAAAGAGTGATTTTGTAAGCAAGTTAGACAAATGTAATATAGTTTACCTCTCAGACCTGTGGAGATGGAATAAATTTATGTCCAAAGATGATCTGGAACTCTTAATTGAACACCAGATGGATAATTTTGATTATATTAAGTTAAAAAGTTTCTGTACAAATAAAACTAATGCAGACAAGATTAGGAGGGAAGCATCAAATTGGGAAATCATCTTTACATTTAATGGTTCTGATAAAGGCCTCATTTCTAAAAAATATAGAGAATTGTATCATATGTATAAGAATTCAAGCCACTCTTCAATAGATAAGTGGTCAAGGGATATGAATAGACAATTTTCAGATGATGAAATTAAAACCATCTCTAGTCATATGAAAAGTTACTCCAAATCACTATTGATCAGAGAAATGCAAATTAAGACAACTCTGAGGTACCACTACACACCTTTCAGATTGGCTTAAATGACAGGAAAAGATAACGATGAATGTTGGAGGGGATGTGGGAAAACTGGGACACTAATACATTGTTGGTGGAATTGTAAACGGATCCAACCATTCTGCAGAGCAATTTGGAGCTATGCTCAAAATGACCCAGCAGTGTTTCTACTGGCCCTATATCCCAAAGAGATCTTAGAAGAGGGAAAGGGACCCACCTGTGCAAGAATGTTTGTGGCAGCCCTTTTTTGTAGTGGCGAGAAACTGTAGGGGCTAGCTCATCAATTGGAGAGTGGCTGAATAAATTATGGTATATGAATGTTATGGAATATTATTGCTCTGTCAGAAATGACCAGCGGGACGATTTCGGAGAGGCCTGGAGAGACTTGCATGAACTGATGCTGAGTGAAATGAGCAGAACCAGGAGATCATCATACACAGCAACGACAGTATTACATGATGATCAATTCTGATGGACATGGCTCTCTGCAACAAAGAATTGTCTCAAACCAGTTCCAATTGTTCACTGAAGAAAACCATATACACCCAGTGAGAGGGATATGAAATATGGACCAAAATGTAACATTTTCATGATCTCTTGATATTTGCTTGCATTGTGTTGCCTTTCTCTGATTTTCTTTTTTTTTCTTGTAGATAGGATTTTTCTTGCATAACTTCTCAAGAATTTCAACATTATTAACATGTAGTGGACTTCCTGCCATCTAGGGGAGGGGAGGAGACTGGGGGTAAAATTTGTAATGGAAAGCTTTGTAAAGATCAATTCTGGGAAACTACCCATACATATGTTATACAAATAAAAAGCTTTAATAAAAAAAAATAAAAAAAAACATTTCCTTGGTATTGCCGACCTTTGTCTGTCTCTTCAGTTGGATATTGTTATTATTTTTTCTATCTCTATAAAATAATTCTATAAAAGTTTCATTAATGAAGCAACTTGGGACAATTGCCACTTTATTATTATTCTCAGTTTATCCATGAGCAATTAATATTTCTTTAGTGGCTGAAAGCTGTCATTATTGATGTGATAAGTGATTTATAATTGTATTCTTATACATCCTCTCTTTGTTTTAGCAGATTGGTTCCCAAATATTTTATATTGTGTTGCTATTTTAAGTGAATTTTCACTTTCTTTTATTGTTGGTTTTTATTGATATATATATATATATATATGCATTATTATATACACATATATGTATATATATATGTATGTATGTATATGTATATACATAGATAGATCTCAACCCTTATTTGTATGAATTTATTTTATATTCTGCAACTATGTTAAATTTCTTTTTATTTTTTGCTGCAGCAATCGTGTTAAGTGACTTGCTCAAGGTCACACAGCTAGGAAGTGTTAAGTGTCTGGGGCCAGATTTGAACTCAGATTCTCCTGACTTTAGGGCAAGTGCTCTATCCACTGCACCACTTAGTTGGCCCAATTTCATAGATTTTTGAAAAACTTTAAATGACTCTAGAGTTCTTTAAATATAAACTATATCATCTACAAAAAGTGTTTCCTCACTTTTATTTTATTACTCCTCACTAATATTCCTTCCTATATTTGTTATCTTTTTCATTTCTTATGGCTATAGAAAAAATTTCTAGTATATTGGATAGTAAGAATGATAATGGACACCCTTAATTCATTCCTGATCTTTTTGGAAAGGCTTCTAGTTTATTTACATTAAAGCTAATGCTTTTTCTTGGTTTTAGATAAATACTCACCTCAACAAACAAAAACAATAAAGAAAACATTGATTCCTGTGCCTTCTAGTGTTGTTTTTTTTTTTCCTTTCTTTTTTTTTTTTTAATAGGAATGGGTATTGGATTATGTCAAAAGATTCTTTCTGTGTCTATTACTACAATCATGACTTTTTTCTATTTTACATGTCATGTGTGCAATTATACTTATGGGTTTCCCAATATTTACACAAAATTGCATTTCTGGTAGAAATTCCACCTAGTTAGAGTGTGTGATTTTTATGAGATACTGCTGTAATCTCCTTACTAGTATTTTATTTAAAAACTTTGCATCAATATTTATTTGGGAAACTAGTATTTAGTTTTGTTTTTCTGATTGTAATTTTCCTAATTTAGGTATCACAACCACATTTCTGTCACAGAAAAGATTTCATAGAAAGAATTCCTTACCTATTTTTTCAAACATTTTATAAAATATTTAATTTGACCATTCTTTAAATTTTTATTGAAATTTGCTTATAAACCCATTTGGTTCCAGAGTTTTCTTCTTTTTTCCCCTTAAGCTCATTGATTAATTGTTTATTTTTTCCCCTAAGAAATAATTATTTAAGTGTGTTATTCCTTTTCTGTTAAGATAAACAATTTGTATTTTTTGAAAATATCATCTATTTATTTAGATTTATTTAGATTAGATTAGTTTTATTGATATTTAGCTAGAAAATAAAGCTCCTGATATTGGAGTTTGTTTTGCTTTTCATTGGTTATGCATTCCCTTTTTAATTTTTGAGACTAATAAATAAGTTGGTCTTTTCCATTTTAAAAAATGATTCATGTATTTGTTGACATTTTTTAGAACCAACTTTTAATTTAATTTATCGGTTTAATTTTCTAAAATTTTCAATTTTCTTATTCTCTCCTTTGATTTTTAGGATTTCCATTTTAGTATTTAATTGGAAATTTTTCATTTGTTCCTTAGTCTTTTGTTTTTTGTTATTGTAGGCTAATTCATTGATCTGTTCTTTCTTTGATTAATATAAACTTTTAGCAATATAAAGTTTCCCCTAAGCACTGCTTTGTCTGCATCACATAAATTTTTGTATATTTTCTCATTTTTTTCCATTTTTAATGAAATTATTGATAGTTTCTAAGATTTATTATTTGTCCTACTCATTGTTTAGAATTTAATTTTTTTAATTTCCATTAAATTTTTAATGTATACTCCAGAGGCCCTTTACTACACGTAATTTTTATGTTCTAAAAAGTTTTTTTTAATTCAGTTTTCTTAATATGTATTTGAATTCTTTATGTACTAAATATATGTTGAATACTGGTAAGAAAATTGCAGGCTCCTTCTTATTATTCTCCAGCGAACAATTAAATATAATTTTTTCTAAAATTCTACTCACAGCCTTAAATTTTGTTGTTGTTGTTTATTTCGTGATTTCAACTATCTTTGTGTAAGAGGGATAAATTGAAGTCCCTTATCAGTATAGTTTTACTGGCTATTAACTCCTTAAACTAATGTAACTTTTGTTGTGGATGTCTTAAGAGCTCACCTTGTAAGAGCCCTTTTATCTCAGAGGCCAGATGAAGGAAGGGGGAGACTCATAGGTTGTGAAAAGACATTCAGTTTATTATGCTGCACAGCCTTGCTGATTACATTTTTGCAAGCATGATCAGCCTGTGAATAATAGGCAATCCCCAATCACCATTCAGAGAAGTAGATGGTGGGCTTTGCATATACGCATGGTATCTGCCAATGGGAGGAGAGCTGATCCAGCAATGTAGCAACTGCTCACAAGGGAGAGTCCCTGCCAAGGCATCCGTGCTCATAAGCAACTAGCTGTGACCCCTAGGCTCAACCTATTCCCATGCTGTGTATCAGTGCTCCTTTCTCAACAAGGGCATTTCTGCAATGTGGTAGAAAACATGGGACTACAGCTCAAGATGGCCTCTATGACTCCCTTTCAGCTGGATCCCATACTCTAGCAAACTTTTTCTTCAAGTATTTGAGTGCTTCATTATTTGTTTTATATATATGTTCAATATTGATGTTGCTTCATTTTCTATGAACATAGCTTCCTTGAATATATATTTTGATTGAGTCTATTGTTGATTTTCCTAAGCTTCTCTCATTTAATTTTTATTTTTTCCTTAAAAACAATTTCTCTATTTAGTTCTTTTAACAATTCTTGCTGGATTTATATTTGATATGTAATTATCTTTGAAACTTGGCTTATAGATATTTTCAAATCATTGTTTTCTTCTGAGTAAGTATCTTGAGCTTCCCTGTCTCCTGTTTTTATAATCAGATTTTTGTTTTTGTTGTTTGCTCATTTTTTCCCAGGATTTTTCTTGAATTTGAAGTATTTATTTGAGCAGTTGTGTGGGTGGGATGATTAATCTGAACTTTTGTGGCTAGGTCTAGGACTCTATAAATCTTTAGTGCTCCCAAGGGATTATGATCTTAGAAAACTTCTGGTCACTATTTTCCTGGTCTGTGTTCTGGTCCTTACCTTGGTACAGTCCAATGCCCCCTTATAAAGGCAGACCATAACTGTTCCTGTCTTCCCTAGACCTGCTACCCAGGACTGGGTAATAGGTAAGGAGACTACTAAATGGTATTCATTTCTCAGTCCAATATTAACAAAGGGTCCTCTACAGTATCTTTTTTATAAGGCTTGTAATTGTTACTATATTGCTGCTGCAGCTATTGCTGCTGAAGCCTCCATGCCCCATTTCTAGTGGTGCTTCCATGAAGTAAATGAACTTTCAGTAGGCTTCCAACCCAGCACCCATAAATAAGCTGTCCTAGACTGGGGGAAAATGAGATATTATGATCTGTTTTGTTGTTGTTGTTGTTTGTTTGTTTATAATCATAGAAGTTTAATTTAAGGAATTTTAAAAAAAGTTTTTTAGAGGGTTGGGTTAGGAGAACTCAGCAGAAATGCTGAATTTCCTTGCTAGCTTGGCTTTTCCCCCAACATAGGAATTGGTAGCTATGGATAACATCTATTATTTTGGTACTTAAAGAGATCACATTAACTACCAGAAGGATCCTGATTTTAATACCTATAAGGTATTTTGTAATATATTAATTCCAATCAGTTCTTTTATGTTTAAATCTAATTCTCACAGCAAATTTATTGAATAATAATTTATTGATATCAAAACACAAGTGGTAGTGAAATTAGAAATTGTTACCAAAAGCCATATTAACAATTCAGATATATGTAAGAGTTGTTGTTTGTCCTTTATTCTGGAAGAGGACCAATATGTCAGGAAGGTTATGCTATGGCATGAAAGTGAACTGGATTTAAATGGAGGACAGTGCAAGGTAATCTGCCACACTTTCCCCTACAGAACCATCTGGATCCTATGGCCAGATACAGATCAGTATAACTGGAGATAGCCCTAGATACAAAAGGAAACCTTGATCTTTTAAAAGTTAGGCCTTAAACTGGTCTCATTTTGGCTGAGACTACACTTATTCAGTGTCTTAGCCTAGATAGCAATTGAGGCAAAGAAAGAACTCTTTCTGCAAAGTCAAAAAAAAAAAACAAACAAAAAAAAACAAACCTAAATCAATCAATCAATCTGGGAGAGGAAGACCTTCAGCATTTCTGGCCAAAACAGAAATGATTGTTATTTACATTTACTCTGATTCAATCAGTACTCTGATAATGACCAATTTATCCTTGGCCTGTGTCCTTTTGGCCAAACAAAGAGAGTGGTTTTGGTTTTAGTTTTGATCCTTAAGAAAGGAATCTAGCCAGTAAACCGTGAGATTTTTTCAAGGGTTCGTGATTGCTTATAGGAGTTTGCCTGCTTTACCCAAACTGCAGAGTGACTATCAAGGTCCTCTAACTGATAAGACTTACTCCATTTTACATTTTGGAACACAAAAGAAACCATCTTCTTTTACAAAAACAACATTCTAGGAAATGCCTAAAATAATCCAATCAACTATAAGCCAGATAAGAATTCTCATAATATTTGATACAATTCTTTTGGTATTTAATAAGAATATTAATGGTCTTTATTTTCTCTTTCATTCCTGTAAGTCACACAAAAAGCTTTTATTAAGCACATACTCTGCTCTAGCTCTGGGCTTCTTAAACTTTTTCCACTCAAGATCCCTTTTCCTTAAAGAAAATTTTAAGTGAGCCTACCTGGATTTGAGTGGAGGTTTTTCTGGGAGTGCAAAGTGCTCATGTTGTGTTCAAAACCAAGGCTGCAGTGAAGACTGGAAGTACAATAGAGGAAGTACTGCCAGAAACACCTCAGATTTGATTTTGATTTTTTTTATGACTTTTATTATAACTTGTTATTATTATAACTTGTTATTATTATAACTTTTAGTGACATCTAATTTTTTGTGAAACCCCTCCATTCAAATTATGTGCTAAGTGCTGAGGAGGCAAAAAAAAAAGTCAACTTATTCCCATATGATCAACTTAATTTGATTTAAATTTGAAACAGTGCTCTTGTAAGAGAATCTTAATGAAAGCCCATTTCTTTGAAGGATCTCTCTGAACTATATTCCCCAGATACTTGTGTCAGTGTTCGAGAATGTAGAAACATTTCTCAGGCTTTGGGTTATGATTATTCCCTACTTGAAACAAGACGCTTTAAAATGATGATAGGTTGAGAAATCTTACGGGAGCAGAAGAGGTGTGAATAATAACTTGGTACATGACAAGAGACAAGGAATATTTTAAGATTTGTAAAGCACTTATCCTACAATATATAAGTGAATTTGGAGGAAGTGAAATATGTATTGTTATCCACATTTTACAAAGGACTTGAGTTCATAAAGATTAAGTGATCTATCACAGGTTGCATATGCAAACCTAGCTCTTTTTTACTTCAGGTCAAAAGAGCTTTACTTTCTCTTCATATTGGCTTTCAGTTACTTCAAAACAAAACATGTTTTTCTATGACTTAGTGGGAAGAACATTGTAGTGAGAGATTAATCAGATATGGATTCCAATCCAGGCTCTATCATTGCCTCCTTGGATCTATGCTTCCTTATCTATAAATAAAAGGATTTGATGATTCTCAAATTGGGTGAGATAAAGGACAATAATGTAGTAACAAAAAAAAATTGTTATTGAAAGTGATAAACTCATAATTTGAATTCCAGGTTGCAAGTTCTATTAATGACCATACAAAATGGCAATTGGCTCCATCTAAATGGAGTTTTCAATGAAATCAATTGTGGTTCTTTTTATTCAGGTTGTTCCTTTTGTGTAACCCAGAATCACTCAGCAGTTGTTACAGATAAAGGAGTTTCTTTAGTTATTTTCTAGCTAACCATTTTTTTGTAAAACATTTTGCTGACCAAATGGAAAAAGCAGTGTAATTTTTTAAGATGAAACCAATTTGTTTCTTCTGTATTTCCATACAGTCTTCCTCAAATCTAAAATCACTTGTTCTCTACATTTACCTTTCTTTAAGTCAATATCTTGACTCTTCTGTAAAACATATACTCACCACAACTGTCCACTGTTGTCTTAATCACAGTGATACTAATACTGGCAGAGTTGAGAGATGCAAGTGTCTGTGAGACTGCCATAAAGCATCTAGAATTTAATATTTAATTTCCTTTTATTGCCTTTTAAAATAAAAGATATAGAAAGAAAAATCTAATATTATGATATGATCCTGTCTTACAAATGCTCATAGCATTTGTAATCCATTTATCTATATAGTAATTTGTAATCCATAATGATTGGATGAAACTGTTATGCTATGATGGACAGGTAGTTCCAATAGAAAGTATTCAAGGCCTTTTTTAACATCTCTGACTGTTGTTACTTCACATTGCCTTTGCATCCTTCAACTTTCTTTTATCTGAAAGCAAAAATCCATCAGAATAATAAATCTGTCAAACAAATCTGCACATTTGAGCCTTTAGACTATTGAAGCTTCAGCAAAACTCACAGGTTGATGAGAATGATGCGATTATTAGAAATGACAAGTTATCATCCACCTATAAAAATCCTTGGCAAGTTTGAAAAAAAGCAACTTAATTGGATGAAAAACTTAAATTCTTTATTTGAAATCTTTCAGATAATGGTAATATTTTCCAACAAATATTACTAGGATTAACATTACTTTAAAAAGTCTTAAATTTGTATTTATAGATTCAAATGGATAAATTAATGAAACTTGATTAATACTACTGGACCTCCTGCTGATGGTTCTATGTAATTTCATTTTTTATTAAAGATTTTTATTTGCAAAGCATATGCATGTGTAATTTTTCAACACTGACCTTTGCATAGCCTTCTCATAAATTTTTCCTTCATTCCCCCCACTCACTCCTTAAGATGACAGGTAGTCTAATACATGTTAATTATATTAAAATGCATGACAAATAAAATATGCATTCATATTTATACAGTTGTCTGCTGTAAAAGAAAAATCAGATCTAAGAAAACAAAACAAAACAAAAGAAAAACCTAAGATGGAAAACAAAATGCAAGCAAACATTAACAGAGACCATGAAAATGCTATATTGTTGTTCACACTCAGATCCCACAGGCCTCTCCCTGGGTGTATATGGCTTTCTTCATCACTGAACAATTGAAACTGTTTTGAAAGATGTCATTGTTGAAGAGAACCATGTCTATCAGAATTGATCATCATATAATCTTGTTATTGCTGTATACAATGATCTTCTGGCTCTGCTCATTTCATTTAGCATCCGTTCATGCAAGTCTCTCCAGGCCTCTCTGAAATCATTCTGCTGGTCGTTTCTTACAAAACAATACTATTTCATGACATTCATATACCACAATTTATTCAGCAATTCTCCAATTGATGGGCATCCATTCAGTTTCCAGTTTCTAGCCACTACAAAAAGGGCTGCCACAAACATTCTTTCACACGTGGGTCCCTTTCCCTCCTCTAAGATCTCTTTGGGATATAGGCCCAGTAGAAACACTGCTGGGTCAAAGGGTATACACAGTTTGATAACTTTTTGAGTGTAGTTCCAAATTGCTCTCCGGAATGGTTGGATCCGTTCACAGTTCCACCAACAATGTATCAGTGTCCCAGTTTTCCCACATCCTCTCCAATATTCATCATTATCTTTTCCTGTCATCTTAGCCAATCTGACAGGTGTGTAGTGGTATCTCAGAGTTGTCTTGATTTGCATTTATCTGATCAATAGTGATTTGGAGCACCTTTTTATATGACTAGAAATAGTTTTAATTTCATTATCTGAAAATTGTTTATAACCTTTGAACATTTATTGATTGGAGAATGGCTTGAATTCTTATAATATGAGTCAATTCTCTATATATTTTAGAAATGAGGTCTTAATCAGAACCCTTAAATGTAAAGATGATTTACCAATTATTGCTTGCATCCTAATCTTGTCTGCACTAGTTTTGTCTGTACAAAAACTTTTTAACTTAATATAGCCAAAATTATCTATACGGTGTTCAATTAAGAGTTCCAGTTCTTTTTTGGACAAAAATTCTTTCCTTCTCCACAGGTCTGAGAGGTAAACTATACTATGTTCTTCTAATTTGCTGATAATATCACTTTTTATGTCTAAATCATGAATCCATTTAGATCTTATCTTGGTATGTGGTGTTAGGTGAGGGTCAAGCCCTAATTTCTTTCATACTATTTTCCAATTTTCCCAGCAGTTTTTGTCAAATAGTGAGTTCTTACCCCAAAAGCTGGGGTCTTTGGGTTTGTCCAACACTAGACTCCTATAGGTATTGCCTATTGTGTCCTTTGATCCTATCCTATTCCACTGATTGAATACTCTATTTCTTAACTAGTACCAAATGGTTTTGATGACCACTGCTTTATAATATGATTTTAGATCTGGCACAACAAAGGCACACTCATCAGCCTTTTTTTATTCATGAATTCCCATGAAATTTTTGAACTTTTGGTCTTCAAATGAACTTTGCTATTATTTTTCTAGATCTGTAAAATAATTTCTTGTGAGTTTGATTGGTATGGCACTAAATAAAGTAAATTAGAATGGGTAGTACTGTCATTTTTATTATATTAGCTCAGCCTACTCATGAGCACTTGATGTTTTTCCAGTTGATTAGGTCTGACTTTACTTGTTTGGAAAGTGTCTTGTAGTTTAGTTTATATAGTTCATAACAGTTCCTTGGCAGATAGATTCCCAAATATTTTACACTATCAGCAATTATTTTGAATGGAATTTCTTTTTGTATCTCTTGTTGGTAAAATATAAAAATGCTAATGATTTATGGGTTATTTTTTATCTTGCAACTTTGCTAAATTTCTAAATTGTTTCTAGTAGTTTTTTTGTTGAGTCCCTAGGGTTTTCTAAGTATACCATCATATCATCTGCAAAAAATGATAATTTGGTTTCCTCATGACCTATTCTAATTCCTTTAATCTGTTTTTCTTCTCTTACTGACAAAGCTAAGATTTCTAATACAATATTGAATAGTAATCATGACAGTGGACAACCTTGTTTCACTCCTGATCTTATTGGGAATGGTTTTAGTTTGTCCCCATTACATATGATGCTTGCTGATGGTTTTAAATAGATGCTACTGATCATTTTAAGGAAAAGCCCATTTATTCCTATACTCTCTACTGTTTTTAATAGGAATGGGTGATGAATATTATCAAATGCTTTTTCTGCATCTATTGAGATAATCATATGATTTTTGTTAGTTTGGTTATTAATATAGTTTATTATGCTGATAGTTTTCCTAATATTGAACCAGCCCTGCATTCCTGGTATAAATCCTACTTGGTCATAGTGTATTATCCTGGGGATGACTTTCTGTAATCACGGTGGCAATATTTTATTTAAGATTTTTGCATCAATATTCATTAGGGAAATTGGGCTATAGTTTTCTTTCTCTGTTTTCACCCTACCTGGATTAGCTATCAGGACCATATCTGTACCATAAAAGGAATTTGGTAGAACATCTTCTTTCCTTATTTTTTTCAAATAGTTTATATAGTATTGGAATTAATTGTTCTTTGAATGTTTGGTAGTATTCACATGTAAATCCATCTGGCACTGGAGATTTTTTCTTAGGGAGTTGATTAATAGCTTGTTCCATTTCTTTTTTCTAAAATGGGGCTATTTAAATAATTTCTTTCGTCTTCTGTTAACCTGGGCAATCTATATTTTTGTAGCTATTCCTCCATTTCATTTAGATTATCAAATTTATTGGCGCAAAGTTGGGCAAAGTAACTCCTAATTAGTGCTCTCATTTCCTTTTCATTAGTGAAAATTTCTCTTTTCTCATTTTTGAGATTAAGAATTTTATTTACTTCTTTCCTTTTTTTCTAATTAAATTAACTAAAAAGGCTTATATATTATATTTTTGTTCATAAAAGCAACTCAGTTTTATTTATTAATTCAATAGTTTTCTTATTTTCAATTTTATTAATCTCCCCTTTTATTTTCAGGATTTCCAATTTAATTTTTAAATTACTGTTTTTAATTTGTCCTTTTTCTGGCTTTTTTAGTTGCAAGCCCAATTCATTGATATTCTCTTTGTCTTTTTTATGCAAGTAAGCATCTAGAGATATAAAATTTCCCCTTTTTACTGCTTTGGTGGTAATCCCACAAATTTTGGTATGTTTTCTCATTATTGTCATTCTCTTGGATGAAACTATTGATTGAGTCTATGATTTGCTGTTTCACCCATTCTTTATTTAGGATTAGATTATTTTATTTCCACTTAACTTTTAGTCTATTTTCTCCTAGCCTTATATTACATGTGATTTTTATTGTATCATGATCTGAAAAAAATACATTTACTATTTCTGCCTTTTTGCATTTGATTTTAAGGTTTTTGTGCCTAACACGTGGTCATTTTTTGTATAAGTCCCATGAACCACTGAGAAAAAAGTAAATTTTCTGTTTCCATTTAATTTTCTCCAAAGATCTATCATACCTAACATTTCTAGCATTTTGTTTACCTGCTTACCTTTTTTCTTATTTATTTTGTGGTTTGATTTATTTAATTCTTAGAGAGCAAGGATGAGATGCCCCATTAGTACAGTCTTGCTGTCTATTTCTTCTTGTATCTTTCTTAACATCTCCTCTGGGAATATGGGTATTATACCACTTGGTGCATATATGTTTAGTATTGATATTGCTTCATTATCCATTGTACCCTTTAGTAAACCATAGTTTCCTTCCTTATCTCTTTTAATTAGATCTATCTTTGCTTTCACTTGATCTGAGATCAGGATTGCTACCCTGCTTTTTTTTTTGCTCACCTGAATCATAGTAGATTTTGCTCTAGCCCTTTACCTTCCCTCTGTATCTATCGCTATGCTTTAGATGTGTTTTTGTGTAAACAACATATTGTAGGATTCCATGTTTTAATCCAGTCTGCTATCTGTTTCTGTTTTATGGGAGAGTTTATCCCATTCACATTAACAGTTAAAATATTTAATTCTGTATTTTCTGCCATCTTATTCATCCAAAGTTATGTTTTCCTCTTTCCTTTCCTCTTTCTCCCTTCCCCCCTCCCCAGTATTTTGCTTTTGATGATCACCTCCCTCAAACAGTACTCCCCTTTATAGAGCCCCTCCCTCTTTTTTACACCTTTCTGCTAGTTCTTCTATTTTCCCTTATATTTGTCTTTCCCTTTCTTTTCCTCCTTTCCTTCCCATCTCCCTATAGGGAGGGACAAGTTTCTCTGTGAAACCAAATGTGTCTGATATTCACTTTTAGAACCCAATGTTATGAGAGTAAGATTCACACAATGCTCATCCCCTTCCCTTCTTTCCCTCAATTACATTAGGTTTTCTTTGCCTCTTCATGAGATTTTACATTATTTTTACCTCCTTTTTTAAACATTATTTTACCTTCTTTTCCCTTTTTTTCAGTATGATAGCCCTTCCATCTCTAATTTCTTTTTCATATTATCAAAGTAAAATCAAATTATACCCCCATTCTTTAAATATACCCATAGCAGAAATATAGTTCTCATGAGTTCTTTCCTTTTTACCTTTTTATGCTTCTCTTCAGTTCTGTGTTTGGAGGTCAAGTTTTTTGTTCAGATCTGGTCTTTTCATTAGAAATAGGTAAAATTCACCTATATCATTAAATGTCCATCTTCTTTCCTGGAACATAATGCTTATTCTAGCTAGATAGCTTATTCTTGGCTTAGTCAAAGTTCCTTTACCTTTCAGAATATCTGATTCTAAGCCCCTTGATTTTTAAGGTGGAAGCTGTCAGATTCTGGCTGATTCTAATTATATTTTCTTGGCATTTTAATTGTTTCTTTCTAGCTGCTTTCAATATCTTTTCCTTGGTGTAATAGTCTTGAAATTAAGCCACAATATTCCTTGGGAATTTAATTTTGGTGGTGACCAGTGAATTCTTTTGATGGCTATTTTACCTTCTGATTCTAAAACATCAGGGCAATTGTCTTTCATGATTTCCTGGAAGATGATGTCTAGGTTCTTTTTTTTCATCATGGCTTTCAGAAAGTTCACTAATCCTTAGATGATGTCTCCTAGATCTATTTTCCCAGTCAGTTGTTTTTCCTAGGAGATATTTCATATTTTATGCTATTTTTTTTTCATTTTTTTGTTTTTGTTTGACGGATTCTTTATGTCTCACTGATACATTCACTTCCATTTGTTCAGTTCTAATTGTTAATGTATTCTTTTCTTCAGTTACCTTTTTAGCTCTTTTTGTAATTGGCCAATTGAATTTTTTTGTTCATTGCAATCTTTTTCTATTTCACCAATTTTTCTGAAAATTGGTCTCTTTTTCATATCTTTTTTTTTATGGCATTATATCCTTCTTGAAATGATCTCACTTCATACCAATCAAACTCCCAAGAGATTATTTAACTGACCTAGAAAAAATAACAACAAAATTCATCTAGAAAAACAAAAGGTCAAGAATTTCAAGGGAATTAATGAAAAAAAAATGCAAATGAGGGTGGCCTAGCTGCACCAGATCTAAAACTATATTATAAAGCAGTGGTCACCAAAACCATTTGGTACTGGATAAGAAATAGAGTAGTGGATCAGTGGAATAGGTTAGGTTCACAG
>JAJPUD010016446.1:20795-34079 GCA_023553655.1 Myrmecobius fasciatus
GGGTGGGGGGTGGGGGGAAGGAGGGGAAAAGCTTGGGAAAAAAAAGTTTTTGCAAAGATCAACGTTGAAAAATCACTCATATGTTTTGTAAATAAAAAGCTTTATATATATAAAAAAAGAAAAATAAAAAATAAATTAAAAATTAATAAAAAAAAGAAATGATCTCACTTCATTTCCCCATTTTTCTTCTAACTCTCTTTTGACATTCTGTATGCAATCCTCCAGGAAAGCCTTGTGAAATGGGGACCATCTCATGTCTCCCTTTGGGGCTTCCTCTGGAATTGCTTTACCTTTGTGGACCTCAGAATCTGAGGTCTGTTCTCTCTCTCCATAAAAGCTCTCTGTTGTGAGAGTTCTTTTTTTTACTAATTTTTGTTAAAGTTTGAGGTTTGTTTAAAACAGAGGAATGACAGCTGCTTTAATTTCCCCTGAGGCAATTCTTCTGATAGAGTTCTGGTGTTGGGCAATTTGGAGCCAGGTCCATGGTTCTCAGTGGTTTACAATCTACCTTTTACAAAAGGCAGATCTGGCAAAGCACCTGCTTGCAACCAGGATAGAATGGCTTAAGAGGCTCACAGAAACTTTTCAGGTGCTTAGATACTACCATAGTCTGAGTCCTAGCCTGGCTTCCTGCCCAGTCTCCCAGAGCTACAATCTGAGCTTGGCAGGCTGTCTCCCTGCCTGACTGAAACAGACCTGTTCTGAAGCTCTTCCAAGGTAACTTCTTCTTGGAATGTGCAGTACTCCTAATATCTGGGAGGTGCTTTGACTGCAAAATCAGTTTAGAGGCTTAATCTGCTGTTGGTTTGAGAGTGTCAGAGGAGGTTACAGAGAGTCATGTCTGCACTCTGCCCATTTTGACCTACACTTCTGGCTCTCTGTAATTTCAGACAAGTGGTTTACTATATGAAGTTTAAAGATGATACCTATTGTAAGATTCATATTAGTATATATATGTTAATTCTGGTAATATTTAGTTTTTTAGAAGTACCTTGTGCACATTGGTAGTAACACTAACAAAAATACAACTTTCACTAAAAAAATGTAAAAATATAAGAAAGAATAAAATGGCATTTTACAATGGAAAAATTTCTTAAGGTAAAAATATTTAAAGGATATTTAAGGATATATGTGTATTTGGTTTGTTTCCTTTGGCAGATTGAAAGAACAAAGGAAATCAGGAAGGGAAAAAACCAACGAACAAATAAAAAAAAATTAGAATGTGTTTTCTTATATATGTGTGTATAAGAAGAAATATGTAATGAAAGTCTATACTTTCCTTTGCAAGTTTTACAACTTGTTCCTTCTACATGAGCTTTTGCCCAAACACAATTAAATGGTTCTATCTTACAAACTCCTCTTTACTCTAAACCCCAGCTCTCCTGATGAATTAAGTATTTTTAGTGGTATACAGAAATAAACACAAAATAGGACAATTAAAGTTTAAAAAATAGAAAAAAGATGATCAAAAAGGAACTGAGGGAATAGATGATCCTTGGCACCTGAGATGAACTAATTTGAATATGAAATTTGGCTGTGAGTTTCCTAGCAGCTAAAACAAAAAAGAAAATGATTTGGGTAACAGTTTGTTGCTGAATATTGAAAGAAAGCAGCACAGAGTTAGATTTTTGAAGAATTAAACTAAAAGAGAAAATTATTTTATAAGTAAGTATAATTTGTAAGATTTCTTATTAATAGTAGATTATGTCTTCAGTGTATTTTGCAAAAGCAGAAAAGTTTCTTGTTTCAACTATAATGTCTAAGGGCATTGTTTTAAATTACACATTATTTTATACATTTCTTTAGAGAGTGAAAAAATGATTCAAATATTGGTGTAAGCAAAAAGTGCAAGAGTAAAAATTAGAATATAGTTCAAATGTTGACTTTGCTAATTATTAATTGTTTAATGTTGTTAATGACACTTTATCTCTCACTGCAGAATTTTTGTATGTTCAAATTAAGGAACTTTTACAAGAAAACCTCTTCGGGTAACATAAATATTAATTCTTCAATGCAATTGCAAGGATAAATGTTGCAATGTCTTAAATATTTGAAAATATTCTCTTCTTCCCTCTATAATTTTTCTCTTCTTCAAGCTTAATTTGCCCTCACCAATTTTTTCAACCAATTTACTTATGACTTGATTTTGAGACTATTCACTATCCTTAATGTTACTTTATGGATCTTCTCCAATTTATCCGTGTCTTCTAAATCTGTGTCTCTGACCTAATGCAATTTGAATGGAGTTTGGGATTCAAAAGGGTAACTTACAAAGTAAGGGAATAAAAGTCTCTTATATTGCCAGAGAAAAAGACCAAGAGGCTTGTGGAATGAGATTCTTACTCACAGTCCTGGTTTGAGTGAGGAAGTATGCTTTCCTGTTGGGTCACTCAGATCCTGTTGTACCCCATATTGTACATTGTATATAGCAAGACTTCTTGATTATGGCACTGGCAGCTGAGCTCATAAGCCCCATTATTGACCAATGACTGGTTATTCTGAGAATAAACCAAACAAAATAAAGCTAACCACCTAGCGTGACTAGAAGACTCCAAGATATTAAAAAATATAACACAGGAAATGGCAAAAAGTGAAATAAATTAGTTTTACTGAAAAAATACTCTAAATTGAAGGAATGTTCAAGGAAAAAGAGAAGCAGTGAAAATCTGTTGGGTTTCTGTGTGGAATTAGATATGTAACACAATGACACAGAATCGGATTTTATAGTATTATTATCTGTGTCATGTAGAAACAGACTGGGAATAGAAAAGAGAATAGGGACCTTGGACTTTAGGAATAGGTCAATTTTCTGGATTGGGGCTGACTTATATGGGATATATAAGACATATATAAGCAAGTGGGTGAATCAAAAGGCTACCCTTTTAGCAGTGCAGAACTAAATTTAGAACTAAATAGAGTACTGGGCTTAATAATCTAAAATTTGTCTGATACTAAATTTCTTAATGCATCCTAATCAGTAAATCAAGAGTTTATAAAGCACATATTCTATGCCAGAATGTAGGGATATGAAGACAGAGGTTAAAAAAAAAAATCCTTGCTTTTGAAAAACCATTATCACATTGTGTGAATCATAACTAGGGTAGGGTAGTGGATGACTTCTTCCATGTCACCAAAATTTAGAAGGTACTGACAGCATGTATAATCTTTTAGCTGAATACAACTGAACTTAATACCTGATTAACATGAATAATTAGCTGAAATAAGAACATAACAGATTCCCATACTATCCCATGGGAAATGTCAGAACTACTATCCTTATACTGAATACATTATATTTAACTGGTAAAGGGACATAAATGTCCTCATCCTTTAATTTGTAGTACCTGAGGGCAAAGTCCCAGTTTGTATGCCTTAAACGTAGCACTTGCTAAGTGCTGCTTGATCAGAAGCTATTCCCTGGGGCTGGCTTCAAGAAATAACGATAGAATTCTTAGTTATTTTCCTTTCTACATTCTGTGTTCACACAACTTGTAGTTCACTAAAACAGCAAGAATATTATAATTATAATTATAATTATTATTTTTTGTCCCAGACAGATGTGTATGTGAAACTTTTTTTTTAACCCTTTAGCAAATCGTTGTGTTTGTCCTTATTGGATTTTTGGTATAGAAGTAACATGACAACCATCTAAGAATTAGGAAGTCTTGGGTTCAAATATTGCATATGTAAAAATACTATTTACAAATACTCCTCTGAGGAGGCCATTTAACCTAATCCTCAGGGAATTATTTTAAATTGCACAACAATTGCTAATGTGCAGTGGTCTACGATGTTTCCTTATAATGCCATTTCCCAATAAATTTACAGATTCTATATTTTTCGAAATCCATTTTTATTAGATTTGGTCCTAAGTATTAATTTGTTTTTTAATTTTGACTATCATCCAACAAACAAGATAACGCTCCCTCCTAGCTTTGTATAATTTGAAATTTTAATAGCTATGTTATCAGTGGCTTTAGACATATCATTGATAAAATATTAAACAACAAATGTATATGCATAGATTCTCACACTACTCTCAATTGCATGATGTCAGGGAGAGTAATCTTTACATTGTGATAGCTTAAGAGTCAAACACATGTTCTCATCTGGTTCTCCCACTTGTGCACCTCAGGTTGTTTACAGATAGGGATAATTTTGCCCCCTCCTTTTTCCTCCCTCCCCAAAAAGAGCTGTCAATCTTTTTTTTTAATTTTTTTTTTAACATGGAACAGACATAGATATGGAATGGATATCAATTAATTCTAATCTCCATCTTATTCATCATCTAAATAGTTGGAGTGGGGATAATATTATTTAAAGACTTGGGTGCTCAATCAAAAAGGGTGAGAAATTAGTTTGTATACTGTGATAGTCAATCAGTTTTTCTATAATCTCTCTCTCTCTCTCTCTCTCTCACACACACACACACACACACACACACACACTTTTCAACACTCCTACTCTGTCCTTTCTGCTGCTCAAACTCTCTTCTGTTCCAGATGTCATGGTTTCATAAAAGTTGAGACAGTATAGTCTCAATGTACAAAGTTACTGGAACCTTTTCCCTCCAATTTGCCTGAATTTTTTATTTCCAATTTTGCTTTAGAATTCTAGATTATTTTAGTAGAGTCAGGATTGAGAGGAAAAGATACTGGTAAAGTTAAGGTGACTGCATTTTCTCAAAGTCTATTCATTGACTTTTAAAGAATCAGGTTGTTACAGTAGAGCATGAGTTAGATTATAAATAGCACTGTTCTTAGAGGAGGCTTGGATTCTTCCTTATTCTCATGCTATCAACTATATTGATCATGGGCGATTTAAAATCTCTGAACATCAATTTTCATAATCACAAAAGAGGGATTATCTAGCCCCATCACAGGGATTCTGTGAATAAAGTGCTTTGTAAAGTATAAAACACTATAAAATGTCATATCATGTGATCTTTACCTTCTCTATTTCTGTGTTGCAAATCCAACAATGTGAATTGTTTGTGGTCTTATGCCTATGAGTAGCTCACTTTATTCTCATTTATGTACAATACTGTAAGATTCTGGTGCCACAAGGATTGACTGACTAATTATTAATTGGAGTAAATTGTCTGTGTTTGCCAGTAGTAGGTGACGGTAGGAAAGAAGATAAGCTATAATGATAGCTCCTTAGTGATAGCAGCTGCAAATTTGGATATAACCCTAGTAACTGTAGCATATAACATGATCTTAAGGACAGGCAATTTCAGTAATTATGTGTATATTATGCCATGGTCCAATTAAGAAATGCAAAATTCAGTTCCTGAAATAGCTTTCAATTAACACTTATTATATGTTATAGTGCATCCAGTTTCTTAAAGGGCTATTAATTGTTAATATACTGCAATTAGTCCTTAAGCATGTGATTAATATTCTACTAAATGCTTAATTTTATTTGGCATCCATTACCAATGAGAAGATATTTAATTAATACCAATTTCTCCCATGGCAACATCCTAGCTAAAACTTGCTTGCTTCTCAAGGCTTACAATCTGTGCCTTACTTTTTTATGTCCTCGTGCTTTGAAATAAATGGGTCAAATAGCTTGCCACTCAAAAAAAGTCTCTGATAGATTTCAAGAACGAATAGCACCTTTGAGGACCAGTGATTGAGTCAACAAAATATTTCTTTAGGATTGCTATGTGGGAATTTATCTTTAGCTGAGAAGACCCCTTTTTAGTACACAGAGATAGAAAGTATTAAGAGAAACAGAAAAACTCATTAGTGAATAGGTAGAAAGAAATAAGAAATAACCTAAAATAGTAGAAAGTTCACTGAACTTGAAGGCAGGAACAAAAAATAAATTCTAGTCCTAGTTCTGCTCCTAAAGTGGTAGTCAATCTTGCACAAATCTGTCAAACTGTTCAGGATTCAATTTACTCATCTGTAAATGGAAGTAGTCAACATAAATGTTATCAACTTGTCATATTTCTCCAAATATCTGTTCTTTACATTCAGGCAGAAAAAAAAAGTCATTAATTCAACAATCATCTATAAAACAAAATTCAATACTTGTGTTGTGCTATGCACTGGAGTTAAGAAGACACAAGGGACATATTCTATCTTGTCTAGAAATCTCCTTACCATAGGAAAGACAGAAATGTATACATAGAAATAGTGTGTATGATATGTATCTATACAAAATACAAGTAAGGCGATTGGGCCATATCAGTGCTAGCTTATATTAAGAAGAAAGATAGGCCTTCTGTAAAACATATTTCAGGAACTATTTTCTTTTCTGGGTGGAGAAAACCCCTTGCTCCATGCTCTATCTTTTCTGTTGGGCTGACACCATCCCTTTCAACACTCAGGTGGTGGCCAGGCTCACTTCTGGCATTGGGGGAAGGGGCAGAATAAGGAATCAGTTAAACTATTTCCACTCACTATATCTATAACAATTTATCAGAGTAGTTCCATCACAATAGCTATTCACAACAAACATGGCTCTAAATAAAATGCCATAACAGATGTGCTTATTGAAAAATTAAATACCTGGGGGCAGCTAGGTGGCACAGTGGTTAGAGCACCAGCCCTGAAGTCAGGACGACCTGAGTTCAAATCTGGTCTCAGACACTTCCTAGCTGTGTGACCCTGGGCAAGTCACTTAACCCCAACTGCCTCAGCAAAAAGCAAAAAAAAAAAAAAAAAAAAAAAAAAAATTAAATAACTATTGCTCCACCTCCATCAAAAGGAGAGACTAATATAAAACTATGTGTTATCTTTTCTAGGTATTAGAAGTTAAGAAAATAAATATGATCTTAGTTAAGAATGGTTAATCTTGTAAAAAAGTAGGAAAGATTTTGGTATCCATAACTTCAAAAGAGATTTTGGAAAAATTGAAAAGGCAAGCCGAAGTCCCCAAAAATATATAACAAAAAAACCAGGAATGAACATTTTTTGTGGAACTTTAAAAAAACACTAAAATGTAAATTTGTAAGGAAAAGAACATAAAAATGTAGTGACTTTAAAGGAAAACACATCTCAGGGGCAGCTAGGTAGTGCAGTGGATAGAGCACCAGCCCTGAAGTCAGGAGGACCTAAATTCATATCTGGCCTCACACACTTAACACTTCCTAGCTGTGTGACCCTGGGCAAGTCACTTAACCCCAATTGCCTCAGCCAAAAAAAAAAGAAAAGAAAAGAAAAAGAAAAGAAAAAAAGGAGAAGATGAAATACACATCTCTAAAAAAATACTCTGCATAAAATTTTTGGAAAAATTGAAATTTAATACAATTGATAAAACAAAGTATGCTGCAGCCAAACTTCAGTTAGTATGGAAATACTGAAACCAAGCCATTACAATTCAGTTCTTAAAATTTAAAACTAATTTGTTACATATCTGCCCTAATACTAATTTTATGTGCTATTACTTAAATTTTATGGAACCATTTACTTAAAGTGTTAAGAGAGACCTTAGACATTACCTCCCATCTGAATTTACAAATGATCAAACTATTTCAGAAGCACCAAAAGCTTGTCCAAGGTCACAAAGACAATCAGCACCATTGGGATTAGAGTTTGCATCATTTTATTGCAGAGACAATGTGCCCTATAGACCACAATGGTTGTTTGGTTTTTGTACTTCATTCTTGAAGAGAACCAAAAAGACACCACTATATTAGAGTTGAGTTTTAATGTGTATGACTAACTGATCATACCAATGAGAGATCTGAAAGCCCTGCCACATTTCTGATTCAAATATTCTTTATGAACATTTGGGTTGCAATCTCTAATTTTGTACTTTTTGCATTTCTTCTAAGCTCATTCAATTCTGCTTTACCCATAGAGCCCAGTATTTTCACTGATGAAAGCATGTCATGCTGGATGGTCCTGTGCAAGTGTCTCCCATGTCAGGAAAACTGATAGGACACTATTGAGGGGTTGTCTTAAAAACTTTAGAAGTGATGCCATGCTTCATTGACTTGCCTTTTTTGTTTTTGTTTTTGTACAATTATTAAGACATATATTTATAGAAGCAGCATGGCATAATGAAATAGACTCATACACTTGCAATTGAGAATAATCACTTCTCTTAGTTTCAGGAAAATAATTTTTAAAATGTGCTAGGTATTGTACCTAAGGGCAGCGGATCTTACCTCTTTTTTAAAGAGCTGAGGTGTGCATCCCAGCCATGCTCAGCATGTCTATTCAAAAGAGAGTCACAAGCCAGAGGAAAATGAAATAATGTGGTTCTTTATTCTGCCTCCTTCTTTCCCTTACAACCAGCACTGCTTATATCTTCCCTCCTCTCCTAGCCTCACCTTCTAGCCTTGCCCCTAGCTTAGTCCCTCCTCCTAGTCTTGCCTCTCCTCATCACCTGACCCCTCTTCCTTGCCTCCTACCTTCTTTCCCCCATGCTGAGGTCATGCCCTTTGTCCATTCACCCACACCCATCATCAGCAATTAAGCTTGTATTGAAAGGAGGTATTCAATATAGGGTGGGATTCTTCTCTCAACAAAAGATCACTCGAATAGCTATTATTAAGCCATTATCAGTCAAGTATCTCAGCCTTAAGTTTCTCCAGGGAATCACAGACCACACCTTTTGATCCTCAATTCAAGGACAAACTTCTCAGGGTCCAATTTTTTTTTTTTGCATATTTTAAAAATAATATTTAAAATGTATTTAAAAATGTCTTCCTATTTTTCAATCTTTTCTCCATACCTACTCGTTTAGTGGAAATATTTTTTAAATTAGCTTATACAAAACAGGTTAGCTTTTTTCCTTCCTTCAATAATACTCAGAAAATTGCTTAACTTTATATATGGTTTAGTTGGAGTGAGAGGAATATATTGTTCTAAGTTGTTATGTCATACATGTTGTGCCTGTCTCATTTTCCCTCAGTTACTGTCTCAGTCTCCCTCAGTTACTGTCTCAGTTTCCCTCAGTTACTGTCTCAGTTTCCCTCAGTTACTGTCTCAGTTTCCCTCAGTTGCAGTATCAGTCTCCCTTAATTGCTGTTTCAGTCTCCCTTAATTGCTGTTTCAGTCTCCCTTAATTGCTCCATCCCAGAATAGCAGTCCCTACTTCCTGACCTTCAGAAATAATTGGACTCACATTCCAAAGTAATCATGAAACCTCCAGATGGCCAGCCTCTACATCCCCCTTATCTGTGACCTAGAGGAAGTAGTCTGCTTTGGCAAGGCTCCTTACTCCCTAACCTGTCAGAACTGAATTTATGGTTTCCTTGGACACCAGATGTGCTCATCTGGTCCCATGAGTTCTTTGTCTCCCTGAGCTATAGGACCCTATATAACGTTTGAAGTTCCTTGATGGAGCTAACATGGCTACTGAGTACTTTGTATTCAGTCAGCTAACATGGCTGTGGCTGTGTTAGTCTCTGGCCTGGACTGCGTGCTTTGAGACAAGAGTCCCACCAGTCCTGATCCATAGCTATGCATTCTGAACTCTCAATTAACATCAATAAAGCATTACCTAATTTCCATGTGTGATACTGCCTCAGTTTCTTGCTGAGCATTACATACACAGATACCTTCTCCTACAATTGCTAAATTACTTTATAATAGGCTCACACCATTAATTAGAATCAACTTAATGATTTTATGTGTGTAGGAAGTATTCATGTTTTCTTGAGGAAATTCAAATACATAATAGTTTTTTTTTTTTAAATAACAGAGAAGTAGGTTTCATCTTTTGAAGATACTGTTTGTTTAAAATATTAATTTGCTGGGTTTTTTCAGGTTAATACTCTAGTTAGTAATTTGCATGTTGAAACAAATAGTGGTAGAATCTTTAGGAGATACCATGATATGTTATCTGCATTTTGAAATATATTTTTGTTACATTCTGTTAAAAAGGAACATCATTCGTATCATCAAAATCAACAAATATTTTAATAATTTAGCCAATATTTGTTCTCATTTTTATGTTATTTAGGATCATTTATAATCAGTAACTAAATTGCTATTCAAATCAGATTTTCTAAATCCCAGTCTACTTTTCACAACACACAGCTAAGTGGTATGGTAAATAGAGTATTGGGGGTAGACCTAAGTTCAAATCCAGACTCTGACACTGTTGTGTGACTTTTAACAAATCATTTAAACATATTTGCTTTAGTTTCTCTTTTTTGCAAATTAAGCTGGAGAAGAAAATGATGTGGTGCACTCAAGTATCTTTGCCCAGAAAATGCCAAAATGGGTTCACAAAGAAAAAAACACGACTGAAAATGGCTAAACAACAATAACAACAGCACACCATTATTCATCTAAATTTCATACGCAAAGATTGCTTTAGGGAATCTGAAATGGCAAGACTTCATAACAATGAAATGAGCTACAATGTATTTTACCTTTAGATTAAAAGCTAGTCTTGAGATTAAAATCTGAATCCACTAAGGTGCTGATTTTCTTTATAAAAAGCTTGCCTCTTTTCAGGTCAAAAAGCAGATCAAGCCTATGGTTCCTTTGGTACTGTTTGGAACTAACAACTTCCTGTCCTACAAAATAATGATTTCTAATGTGCTATTCATCCCTAATATTCCATGAGAACATGAACCTCTTCTAAATTTAAACAATTGTTATTAATAATACTTTATATGTATGTAGTATTTCACAGTTTTCAAATACTTTCATTTATGTCATATTATCATTGATCTAGATTTTCACAACTCCTTGGGGCAAAAATTATATTTATTTTAAATTATTTATTTTGACTTTTTTTTTTTTAATTTGAGTTCCAGGTTTTTGCTTTCCTTTTTATACTTCCCCCACCTATTGTGACAAGTGAATTCATGTGGATATATTTCCATATTGGCCATGGTGCAAAAAAAAGAAGAGCACAAAAAGGAGGTGATGGAGGTATGCTTCATTCTATACTCAGAGTTCATTAGTTCTCTCTGGAGATGGAGGGTGTTTTTCATCATGAGTCCTTTGAAGTTGTCATGGAGCATTGCACTGATCAGAGGTCTTTCTTTCATAGTTGATTATCATTGAAATATTGCTGTTAGTGAGGGGAGCAGAGAAATACTATTAAAGCTGAGTTTTGAAGTATACTAGTGATTGTAAGAGAATGAGTGAAGTTTAAGAGAAAAATGTTCCTCTCAGGCATAAGGCCCAGTCTGTGCACATGGAGGTAATATACTGAAAAAGGAAAATAAAGAAAAGGAAAAAAAGAAAAGAAAGTCTAAGCAGTTCACTTTGACTGGATTAAAGAATGAATGAAGAAAAATAATGTATAATAAATGTTGGAGCCAGGAAATATTAAAGAGAAGAATTTTTATTTTTTCCTAGAGTTAATACTATCAAAAGCTTATTGTCAACAAACAATAATAACTAGATCTGTGAGGCCAAATTACAACTTCATAGCAAAATAGAAATCTAAAGTAAGTATCTAGATAATTCTTTCTTCTTGAATCTAAATTATCTAGGTGATTGTTCCTATCTTCTGACTTGCTTTGATTGAGAAAAAATTTAAATAAATTATTTTCATTCCTTTCTTACTAAAAGTGTGTGTGTGTATATACATATATGTGTGTATGTATACATATATGTATATATGCACACTCATATATAATTCTAAACATTGATATCTTAATTGATGATAAATATATAGTTTTAAACATTGATAATTTAAATTTGGGGGGGACACTATATATATATCAGTGTATTATTCAGGAAAGGGCTTATATCAACTTCAGTTCCTTAGATGATGATGAAGACACATTTTAAAGGTAATCTATACATATACTGTGGATAGTTGTGGTTTTGTTGCTTATTTTTATTTATTTTAATTTAATTTTATTTTTTTGCTTGAGAAAGATGAGTTCTCAAGAAAAAACTGAGTAAATGCACTGATTTGTTCACTGAATGAAGGTAAAAAGAACTTCCTTCATGTGTCTATTCAAAGTGGGAAGAAACAAGCTATCCATCCAAATTATGAAAGAAATTGCTCAGAGCAGTAGCCAATAAATTTATATCTCTTTCCAGTGCTCCAAAATCCTAATATTTAGGGTGAAATAAATGGACAATACTACTTCTGAAGTTTGTTATAGTATCCAATGAGACATTTGAGCTGCACAAGCTAATATTGCAATAGTCTAAAAGAGAGATGATGAGGGCCTTCACTGGAGTAGTAACCCACTCCACTTGGCAGGACTTATCAGATTTGTTAGTCATGACCTCTGAAAATCTAGAGTCATCATGAAACCATAATGATGCACAAGAATAGCAATTAAATAAATATTTTAGCACCTATTTTGTAATTAAACCTTTTTTATTAGACTTGTGATTCTACTTGTATTGTATGGTGATATAAACTTCATAACGAACCTTTTACACAAAATGCTGGTCAACATCACAGAACCAGAAATTTTCAAACTCTATCTACTAAAGAATAAAAGATAATAAGCCAATTTAGGGGGATGAATACCCACCCTGATGAAATCCAGAATAATGAAATATTCATACATTATTTTATTTTTTTCCAAAAATACAATCCACATCAGATATTCTGAAGGGCAAAGGAACTTGGATTACAGCCAAGAATAAGTTACCCAGCTAGAATGACCATTATCTTCCAGGGTAGAAGATGGTCATTCAATGATATAGGAGAATTTCACCTATTTCTATTGAAAAGACCAGAATTGAACAAAAAATTTGATCTACAAACACAGAACACAAGAGAAACATAAAAAGGTAACAAGAAAAAAAAAAACTCTTGGGAACTATATTTTTGTTATACATACTTATAGGATGAGGGTTGATTTTATGAATCTATTATTACATTACGATTATGATATTATTACTGTGATTTTATGATTATTATGATATGATTATTGTGATTTTATGATTATTATGATATGATAAACTGAAAAAGAAATTAGAGGCAGAAAAGGGATAACACTGGAAAAAGAGGAAAAGGAGGTAAAATAAGGGAAATTACATCACATGTAGAGGCAAAGAAAACCTATAATGATTGAGGGGAAAAAAGGGAGGGGAATGAGAATTTGGTTAATCTCCATCACATCAGATTTGGCTCTGAGGGAATAATAGACATACTTATAAGAAAACAGGAGGGAAAGGGGGGAAAACGGGGTGGGTGGGGCTCTAAAGGGAAAGGATTGTTTGAGGGAAGCGGTTATCAAAAGCAAAATAATAGGAAGAAGGGAAAGGGGATAAGAAAGAGAAAAGCATAAGCTAGGGTAAATAAGATGGCAGGAAATACAGAATTAGTTATTTTAACTGTGAATGTGAATGGAATGAACTCTCCCTTAAAGCAGAAGCAGATAGCAGA
>JAJPUD010016447.1:0-34076 GCA_023553655.1 Myrmecobius fasciatus
ATATATATATATATATATATATATATATATATATATATATATATATACAATTGTGTGAGAAAATAATATTTTTTTGCAGTTTAGGGAAGGATGGACTAGAATAGACAATTTCTTTAGCTTTAAAATGTGAATAATGATACTTGTTTCTAGTCATAGACAGAACAGTCTAGTACAGGAACAGAAGTCACTTGGAATTAGAAAGATTTAGTTTTGATTCATGCTTCTGACACTAATAGCTCCTTGACTCTGGGTGAACCATTTAACCTGTTAAAGCATGGGTAAGTTTTTAAGATTCTAAGTTGAAGGAATGATTGTATCAGTAGATGGAGCTTCTTCAAAAGGAAGTTTTGATATCAGTTAAATCACAGGTCTGATCTCAACATCATAGTATTTACTTTTTAAGATGGTTATTGTAATAACGTATGGGAAACACACTGGGAACTTTAAATGATTTACTTTACATTGTTACCACTACCACTACTGACATCCCAGGAAATAAAAAAGGGGATTATTGATCCCTTCATATTTGGTCTTCTATTTGGTAGGTCACTTCTTGATCACTAGTGTATTATTTTTGGATATTTTGGTATGGGTCACACACACAACAGGCTTAGTCCATGTAGAAGAGAGTGAGTGTTTTATAGGGATGGATAGCATCTCCTTTCAAAGTATCTACTTAGTTTTCAAAGTCTTAAGCAAAAGTGATCAGGAAATGGAAGTTTCCATTTGGGAAGCTTCTATATGGAGGATGGAATATGGTAGTGCTTCTAGAATTATAGTAGGGCAAGGATACTAGGCAAATGGAGGGTAGGACTTAAAGTCAGAGACAGTTTATCTGACCAAAAATAGATCCAGAAAACCAGCATTTATTGCCTTTTTCCTGCATTGCCATTAAGATCTTTCCCCCCAGTCTCTAGAACATGGAGACTCTGGAACTTTGTGAGTAAAAATTACCTTACAGAGAGAATGGGTTTAAAAACTTAAATGATAGCATTATTCCCTTGCTGCCATCTAGTGATTCATGCACCATCAGCATTCCCTTTTAGCTTTCACTAAGGAGAACATCATGGGTTCCTGTGACAGATTGAGCTTCAGCTTCATCAAATCTCCTGAATTATTTATGTTTCATTCTCTGCAATCCCTGTTAGTTTCTCATTAGGTCTAGTGGTGCAGGAGGCACTCAAATTAGAGACAGAGCTTGGCCTAATTAGGATAATCATAGTTTCTCTTCTATTCCCCAATTTTAAGATAGCATTGAATAGAACAGGTTTGCCAACCTTGGACTCTGGGCTGGGATATTCTAATGGTGTTTTCAGAAGAGTTCATTGAAAAACATAGGACCAAGGCTGAGGTAATGATAGCCTTCTGTGTTCTAAATGTACATTCTCCTTCTGTTTTTCTTTTATTGTTCATTTAATGAGAGAAAGAAAGACAGAGACAGAAAAAGAGAGGGATGCAGTCCTAAATTTTAGTGGTTAAAAGGTCATTAAAGATCAATGACTCCTGTGTTCAAAATCAAACATATACAATAGTGGTACATTATGGGAAATTATTAATTTCCACTCCCCTGCTGAAAGAGATCAGTAGCTACCTATAAGGTTTTAGTATAAGGACACAGAATTAGGACTAGAAGAGACTTTACATGTCATCTGTTCCCTAACCAATTATTTTTAGAGATAAGAAGGCTAAAGTAAAGATAGGAGATGCAATTGCCCAGGATTATATAGTTTGTAGGGGAAAATATCAACTCCTAAATTTTGCAATTAAGTCTTTCCACACTTTGGCCTTCATTTACATTTATAGTTTTATTTAACACTACTCCCTTTTAAAAACTCTGCATATAAGTGCAAATGAAGTATTAGTGTTTCCCTCAACTCTGACTCCAAGTTCCATTTATGCTCACTTGCCTTTTCCCATGGATGGAATTCATGCTGTCCTTAATCATAATTGTCAGAATCTTTGCCATCTTTTGAGCCCCAAACCAAGAGTTGCCTTTTCTAATTTATTTACTTCAATTACCATTACTATTTAAAGTTGATTTGTACAATACTTGTGCACATTTTCATATAGAATGCATGTCCCATCAATTATGGGATGATCTTTGTTTTTTGATTTGTTTTCCTGGTGCATAACAAGACTAAGTGCTGGTTAAATTGACTCATTTCATCCAATCACATCATGTTATAAATGAGGGACCTGAGGCCCAAGTAGAAGAAATGAATTTTCATTAGCAGAACTCAAATCAGAACACATATCTTGACTTCCAACCAATAAGATTCTATCAGTTATGGCAATCTTGAGTATGAGAAAGATCTCCCCTAATAATTTTGTATTTGACAATTTCTTGTAATGCATTTAAAAATAATGGAAGTATTGGGTAAAGGAATATAGAAACTACTTTTCACTTTGGAAGCTTTTTTTAAAAATAAATTTGTTTTTACAAATGCTTTAAAAATCATTCCCAAGTAGTCTAGAACACAATTTTTGTTGTTGCTTTTTACAAAACTCTCTTAAAGATCGTACTTTCTTGAGCAAGTCATTTAATTAGGTCTTCTATAAAATGAAGGAGTTGCTAAGTCCCTTTCCTATCTCCTGAAGACTTTCTATCAAATTAGAGAAAGGTCATGATTAATGAAATTATGAATATTTGACTTATTAAAGTATCCCCTCTCTTCAGTTAAGTGAAAAAGCCCAGAGATTTTGTCCACCTGTTTTATTTTAGTGAGAAAGCACTGTATCCCTCAAAATCCTTTAATTTTCTCAGCCATAGAATCATTTAGAATTTGTGTTCTAGAAGTACCTTAGACGTTATGTGTCTATTGTCTTATTTTGGAGATGAAGAATGTGAGACGTTGAGAGATAATGTGGATTATAGGATGTTATAAATCTATGAAATTTCATATAATTGTTTGTAAATACACTGCAATTTTTTGCAATGTATTGAGATTGATTTGTAAATCTTAAAGCCATATATATATTTATATAAAATCATATATTTATAATTATATAATTTTAATATATACACATATAATCATTATAATTATAATTACATGCCTATTAATTCTCCTAGTCTGTAACCTCTCTGTAGGTACAAATAAATTTTTTTTTCCCTCATCAATCTTCTCCAAATCACTCAGCACACTGTGGCGCATTTCGGGGTGTAAAAGTTTTCAATTGTCAGACTAGAAAACTCCAAGCACCTTCTCTGCAATTTCTAGGCTTAAAGAATTGCCTGGGATACTGCTGTATTAAGACACCTGCCTGTGAGCACTTACTTTTTATGTATCAGAACTAGAACTGATCATAATTTATTCTGATCCAAGGAAAGTTGTTGATCCTCTGTGCCAGAGTGGCTCACACTAATTTAAAATGTGTTGGGAAATTTTTAACAAAATAAATTAAAAAAAGATAAGGCAAAGATAATGTTAACATGTGGTTTTCTAAGTCAATATAGGGTTGCATTTGTATAGTTTAATAATGTCCATTTCAACTTAAGTTTGATGCAACCGTATTATGCACTACATATCTTTGTCCGTTTTAGGTCCTTAAGAAATGTACCAATTTAATCTGCATGATGGCAATGTACCTTCACCTGAGCTGAAACTCATCTGAGTTTTGTTTCTTAGCAGGTTTTCTTTCCTTTAAAGTTGGGGTTTTTCCTAATCATTTTTGGGTAATGTACCCTTTGGACAGTTTAGCAAAGCCTGTGGGTTTCTTCTCAGAATGCATAACAATATAAAATGATTTGCAAAAAATACCAATTATTTGCTGAAATGTTTTTATGAAAATAAGTATGGATCATGGGTAAAAAACTGATTGAAAGCACAGCTCAGGTACCACCTCTTACTCAAAATTATTCTTAATTTCATTAGTTATTAATAACTCCATGAAATGATTCTGGATATACTTTGTATTTATCACATAAAAGTTATTATTTCTTAGTAAAATGTAAGCTGCCTAAGGGCAAAGTTATTATTATTTTTTCATTATTTTAATTCCTTCTATCTAGTATAGTGCCTTGTGTTTATTAAATTGAATTGAGCTGAAGGGAGATAAATCAGAATTATTCCCCCACCTCAAATATACCCCATACTTCCTGCTCCCAGAGCAACAAGAGTGAACTATGAATATAGAATCCTACATTTTCTTATTATTACTTTTTTGTTGGAGAGGATAGTTATATGGTGGCCAGTTGTCTGCAGAAAATAGCAAACATTTCATCAAACATAGCCTGACACACATTGTAAAGAAGCATAGGATGGAACAGAGCAGGTATCTGGGAAGAAATAGAGGGAATGAGACTGAATACTTCATAGGAATTGCCAGAGGTAGAAAAAGCATTGAGTTGGTCAGTTATAGGACAAGAACCTATAACAATGTGAACATATGGTGGCCGATGGCTGCCATTATCTCATCCAAGCCAAAATGGGACTGGTATTCAGATAGATTTTAGAAGCAAAAAACATTGCAGCTGTTTTATTTCCCCTTTCACCTTGGCTAGGGAACTCTGAGCAAGCAGATGGTCTTTGGTTTCCAGCCAGGCATCCCACTTGCCAGATCTTGTCAAGTTGCCTTTAGTATGAAGTGTAGATAAAATCCAGAAGGTAATATTTTCATTATTATTGGATTTAGTCAGATGAACATTCCTGTCACTAAAATGAGCCTTATTATGAAAAAATCTGTGACTGGGGAGCAAAATCACAAGAATTAGTAAATCATTGTGATTTAATATGTTTCAGGTCTCTCACCATGAGGTTGCTTTTTCTTGTATCAAACAATGGAAAAAGGGAAAGAGGGACTGAGCCCTTCACTTTATGACTAATAACAAAGTGACACATTTTAATCTTGTTATATTTGATTCTAATATGAGTTATTTTATTCTGCTTCACTTTCTGATAGTAAAATGTATATTTCAATGTATTTTATAATAAGGTAGTAAAAATTCATTTTATTTTAAAATAGGAGAACTAGGTTCTTATTTTATTGTAAGATAGTTACATCCCATTATTTTACTGTGGCATCCCCCTAGTAGAATACATGCTCTCTGATATCAAGGATTGTTGCTTTTATTTATTTATTTTTCCTTTGCGTAATTCTCTGTCTGGCATAATGCCTTGTACATAAGTAGATATAATAAATGCTTCCTGGATTAGAAATAATAAAAGTCTGTTTTATTATAAAATTAACTTATTTTAATTTATTCTATATCATAGAATACTTTTAAATTGTACTTTATTTTTTATTATTGTCTGCTATCTTCTTAAATAATAAAATGAACTTTAAAAGCTTTTATGTATTATAGTCTAAATTTTGTAGAATGACTACTTCAAAAAACATGTATAGAATGAAGGCTTCTGGGATTTCTGGGGCAGCCAATGTATCATATACAAAGTATATACACATACATATATATATACATATACACACAAAGTATATATTATATATGTGTATATATAATGATATTTTGTTGTACTTGAAAATAATTATTTTAATTTCATTTCAATTTATGGTTATATGTATTCTATATTAATAATATTTAAATTTCTGTTTATTTTAATATAATAAAATATACTTTATTTCATGCAATAATAATAAGAGCTAAAACATATATAATACTTTTTAGATATTGCTTTATGTACATTATCTCATTTGCCTCTTGCCATAACCCCATGAGATACATGTTCTTTTTCTCCCCAATTTTATAAATGAGAAAATAAAAACTAATATATTTACTTGTCTAAATTCACATTGCTTGCAAGTATTTAAAATATTATTTTCATTCAGTTTTTAAATGCACAAAATAAATTACCAGTCTGTTTTATCTATTAATTTAAAATATAATCATTTTTGCATGTTCCATATTTGATTTTTGTCTTACTTGCATTTAACAATAAGAAACATTTAAAGTATTAAATTAAATTTAAATTTATTTTTATAGTTTCTGGAAAATTATTCATCCATTTTCAATATGACTTTTTTGGTGGAAATTTATCTGTCAATCATTATGGGCTTAATGATCAAAGGCCAAGAGTATTAAAGACAAGAAAAATTGAAAAATTTCCTGATTACAATAATTTTTGATGATGATCACTATAGCTATTTTTGCTGGGTGGTGTATGGAGAGTATGTTGGATTGGAAGTTCAGAGACCTCGGTTTAAATCTTGATTGTCCCATTTAGTACTTGTAAGTTCCTGAGACAGTTATTTCATCTCTTTGTTCGTTCCTTAGCTTCCTCAAATATAAACTGAAAGGAATTAGAATGGTGACTTTTGAGGTCTTTTACAAATCCACACGTGATTCTAGGAACTATATGTTATAATCTCCTGTCAGTTTATTTACCATATAGAGACATTAGTGATAACCTCATGAAAAATAAGAACAGATAGTTGCGTAGTGTTGAATCAAAATAATGGAATATAATAAAATTGAAAGAATCCTGGCCTATGAATTAATTTCTAAAAGCCATTCCTTTATTAAAAACCTTGCCAGTCTACCATTCTATATGGCTTATGTTCTTACCCCCCAACTATTCAAATCAAAGAATAATCATGATTCTGGAGGACCTGTGATAGGGCTTATTAACAAACTTATTAATTCATTTATTTTTAACTTTCATTCAAAATTTTTTTGAGTTCTGAATTTTCTTTTTTCCTCTAGTCTTCATTTAATACATGGGAAAGGCAAGCAATAACATATCTTTTATACACATAAAGTCATGAAAACATATTTCTCATATTAGTCATGTTTCAAAAAAAAGCAAGAAAAATGAAGAAAATGAAAAAAAATAGAATGCTTCAATTTGCCTTCAGAGTTCATCAGTTTTTTTTCTGATAATAGATAGCTTTTTCCATATTGAATCCTTTGGAATTATCTTGGGTCACTGGATTGGTTAGAATAGCTCAGTCTTTACATTTGATTATGATTACAATATTGTTGTTTCAACCTTCAGTGATATTCTAATTCTGCTCATTTTACTTTCAATCAGTTCATATATTTTCCCAGATTTTTTTGAAATCTTCCCACTTATTTATTACAACACAGTAGAATTCTGTCACAATGATATATCAAAATGTGTTCATTCATTCTCCTGTTGATGGACATCTTTTCAATTTTTAATTCTTTGACAGCACAAAAGAGCTGCTATAAATATTTTTGTCCACAAAGATCATTTGTGCTTTTTATTGATCTCTTTCATACATAGACTTTGATATGGTATTCCTAGGTCAAAGGGTATGCACAGTTTGTCTGTTCTTTGGGCATAGTTCCAAATTGTTCTTCAGAATTATTGTACCAATTCACAATTGCACCAACAAAGTATTGGTATTGCTGTTTTTCCACATCCCTTCCATCCATCCTTATAAGCAATCACACACACACACACACACACACACACACACACACACACATACAGACACAGACAGACACACACACACAAATATAACTTGTGTGGAAAACATACATTATAAGAATGTATAGTTTTTATCCCAATTTGTTTCTCCATTCACTGGATACATTTATAGATGACATGTAATAAGCTTGTGTGAGAATATAAGAATTAGAACATTAAAACGATCATTTTACTTTTCTGCTCTGTTACTCAATTTGATAGGTGTGATGTGATACCTCAGAATTGTTTTAATTTGCATTTTTATAATCAATAGTGATTTAGAATATATTTTCATTTGAACCTTGAAAACTTTGATTTCATCTGATACCTTTCTGCTTATATCCTTTCATCATGAATCAAATGAGATCATTTAATATTGTATTTCTTTAATATTGAGATAGGGAAGGGAGGGGAAAAACAAAATAAAAAGTAGAGAGAGACCAAAGAATACCTACAGGGAAGTAAAGAAAATCTAAGTAGCTTAAAAACAATGAATAGTATTTATTATACAAGTTTCTTGAGGTGGAAATTTATTGTTTTATGTTAAATATCCCCCTGTATTCTGCTGTGTCCCTGGTAGTGTTTAGTCTTCTCTTGTTTTATATTTAAGTTTAAAATGAATAACAAAAGTAAAGATTTGACAACTAAGAGATCATTGGTATTGAAGACATAATTTTGTTAAAGACTTACAATTTGCACAATACTCTGATTAGTGCTGGGGATAGAAATAGAAAGGAAAGGCAGTTCCTGCTCTCAGAAAACACATTTTAATGGAGAAAAAAAAATCTATATGGAAGATTTCAACTACAGCTCAAAGAGAAATGTCTCATGGTTCTTTGGGTACAGCAGCAAAGCGCATGATAAAGCCACTTTAAAGAAGCCATTTTCACTGATAAAATCATATGAATTTCTGATGTTTAACTATTTGATAATACCAATGACTTTGGTGGCAAAATTTTCTGTTTTTAAAATTGTTTGTTTTTTTCAAAGCTTTTTATTTTCAAAACATATTCATAGTTTTAACATTTACTCTTGCAAAACTTTGCATTTCAAATTTTGTTCTTCTTGCCTTCTCCCCACTCTCTCTCCTAGATGGCAAATAATCCAATATATGAAAAACATATACAATTCTTCTATATGTATCCACATTTATTATGTTGCACAAGAAAAAGCAGATCAAAAAGGAAAAAAATGAGAAAGAAAACAAAAAAGCAAGCAAACAACATCAAAAAAAGGTCAAAACAAAATGTTGTGATGCACATTTAGTCCTTTTAATCCTCTTGCAGGATACAGATGACTCTCTCCATCACAAGACCATTTAAATTGGCTTGAATTACCTCGCTGTTGAAAAGAGCCACATCCATCAGAATTCATCATTGTATAATCTTTTTTTTTTTTTTGCTTTTTGCTGAGGCAATTGGGGTTAAGTGACTTGCCCAGGGTCACACAGCTAGGGAATGTTAAGTGTCTGAGACCAGATTTGAACTCAGGTCCTCCTGACTTCAGGGCTGGTGCTCTATCCATTGCACCACCTAGCTGCCCCAATCATTGTATAATCTTGCTATTGCTGTGTACAATGTTCTTAGATCACTTAGATCAATTCATTTAAGTGTCTCCATTCCTTTCTGAAATCATCCTGCTCGCCATTTCTTAAAGAACAAAAATATTCCATAACATTCATATACCATAATTTATTCAACTATTCTCCAATTGATAAACATCCACTCAATTTCTAGTTCCTTGTTGGTGGCAGAATTTTATTATTTGTCTTTGGTAATGGATTGTAGCACCTGTAGGAACAGTCTCCAGATTGTGCTCTGAAAGATTTATTTTCTAGGATGATAGTTATGGGCACTGAGCATCACTATTCACAAAAATCTTGGGTTTAGAGTCTTGAGAGATCTAGTGGTCAAGGTGGTGAAAGTGGTGGTTTGACTTGCCTGGTACATACTTCTTCCTTTCATAACCTCATGGTATGCTATTGCTTTAGCTTGGTTGACTTGCTTAAGCTGTGAATGTTGGTTGGTTGAATTCTTAGATTTCTTTGTCAGCCTTGTTTTATTATCTTCTTTTGGGAACTTGTCCCCCCCTTAAAAAACACTTTAACTTGCTAGTGATCACCTTTCCCTCTCCTCCTAGGTCCCCATCTTTAATCTACTTTTTCATTTATAACATGTTCTCTTCCATAATACAATAAAAATTCTTTGAGGGTAGGGACTGCTTCACTGAGTCTTTTTTATCCTCTGTCTAATGTGCAAAACCTGGTACATAGCATGTGCTTAATAAATGTGGATTGTTATTATTGAACTGAATGAATCAGTATATTAAGCCTAAATTAAACACTTGAATCCAATTAGCTAAGGACACCATATAGCTTCATGAGATAAATTTTAAAAAATAGGAGAACTGGATAGAAACTTCTGTGTATCTCTTCAGGGTGGGGGTAGTGCCTCATTATTATGATATTTTAGTACAAATTTTCATGTTGTTTTTCACATCACATCATTTAGAAGCTATGGTTTATAATTGCTTAAATATATGAGGTATATCTGCCACCCTTAGAAAAGGTTAGTGGTATCTGAGGACATGTAAATCTTCTTTTATGAAAAAGATGTCAACCTAAATTATGTCTTGAGTCAAGGTGTTATAAAACATTGGCTTGGTTTATGCTTGCCTGAGGAGTAATTGTAGTTTAATTCCTCATTAGCAAGTCAAGCCTTATTTATGTAAGATGATCAAGAAGGTGAGATCTCTGACCCACTGATAGATGGAACTGGTAGGAATCAGGTCAAAAAGTTGAATAGGCCTCCATCTGGAATCACTGAATATTTTACACCCTACATTACTGTTTTATGTGTTTTGGATGATTAAACAAATAGGGACCCAAGTTTTTCCTTTATGAAGATATAAATAAATGAGTACAGATTACCAATCAGCCCAAAGAACAAAGATGTGAATGGAGATATATTGTGGAAAATCCAGGCAACACGGTTCCTTTAACAAGTACATGAGAAGTGAGAGTTGTAGAGCTAAGAATTTTATATGGGTGATATATATAGATGATAGACTTTTACTGGGTCTAAAGAACAGACTGTTGCATCATATTAAATTTTCATCACATTAAGGGTCCCAGACCTTTATTTCTTATAAACATTTATTTTATATACTCTTATCTTCTCCATTTTATCCTGTTAATAATTTCAAGCTCATTTTAGGACTTTATATTTAATTCTTTATATATATTTAATTGAGGTATAGATTTGTCAGTATAGGTCCTCTGAACAATGGTAGAATATGGTTTAAACCTCTCATTTTACACATGAGGATGAAATCTAGACAGGTTAAGTGACTTGCCCATGACCACAAAGTTACTAAGAAGTGGAGGTGGTATTCAAACCATTGCCTTCTTATATACTTCTGTGAAATTCATTTCTATATTCATTTTTCTCCTCTAAATCCACCATAGAAATTGTATTAAACATGCTCAAAACTATTCTTTACCTCTTAAAAAGTAATATGCAGTGGTTCCTGGTGCAACATCCATAATCTATTGACCACTCATTTTTTGTTTGTAAAAAAAAAGGATCCATCACTGCAATACCTCCATTTTTTCATCTTACATTTCCTAGGTAATATTTTTTTATTCTTCTTCCTCTGTACAAGCCAACTTTGTTCATACATTGCACCCTAAATATGACTTCTACACATTTCTCCATTTCCTTTTTTGTCACTTGTAATCTTCATTCTTATGAAACTATACTCTTTTATTACTTCCAGTCATATTGCATCACTAGAAGAATGCCAATGTTAAATGGACAGATATGATATGTGTGTGAAGATGAGAAGTTGGAATAAACTAAAATTTCCCAGTAGTTATCAGGCTCATTCTTCATTCTATTTAATTTGGGCCCAGGTCCTTAGCCAAGAGATGTATTAATGGCTTTTTTTGTTTATCTCCACTAAATTCATCATATTAATTTTTGGTCAATCATTCTAGCTTGTTTATACCTTTCTTGGATCATGGCTCTCTTATTCAATGTATTAATTATTCCACAAAACTTTTTATCTTTTAGAATTTGGCAAGGAAGCCACATATGCATTTGTTGTAGTTGGAAAAAAAAGAAACCAAGCCAAACAAAAGAACCACCCCCTCATTTTCTAACATTACTTTCCTCTATCCTCCAGACTTCTCATAACTTACCTGCAAATATTCCTCTTCCTAATTATTCTTTCTCTTTCACCATGTCATTTATTTAGTTCTTTGATGGTTAGGGGATTTTGGGCTAGAAGTTCCCAATTTCCTACCTTATTAGAATCTAGTTAACTATGATCTCAAAGGAGGGACCTAATCAGAACCACTGGAGAGGGACCCCATTCAGCCACATAAAATAGCTAAATTACCTTCATTCCCAAGTGACTGTGACTCTGGAGCTACCCTGATGCAGAGAGTGAAGAAGGACTCCAAGATCACAGGATAGCAGATGTAGAGTTTGAAGCATTCCTAAAAATAGCCAAGTCCATTTGGAAAAAATAAGAACTGAGATCTAAAGAAAAGAATCACAGAATCACAGAATTTGAAAGTTGAGAGTGACTTAATGACCATTATTCCAACCCATCCATGAAAAGAATTCCCACCAGAATATTTCACCATCTAACCTTTTCTTGAAGATCTCCAAGGAGAGGGAACCTGCTACCTTTCAAGGCAGCCCATTTCACTTTTGGACAGCTCTAAAGGTTAGACATTTTGTTCTTCAAACTTAAGTTGCTTCTTTGAAATTTCCAGTTATTACTAATGTTTATATCTTCTATGGACAAACAAACAAAATTAAATCCCTTCTCCACATGACAGCCCTTCAAATACTAAACAATAACTATCATGTCTTCTCTCCTTTAGCATAAATACACACAATTCTTTCAAACTATAATAAAGTGATTTTTTGTCTGCTTTAGCCTGCAAGAGTTCTCCCTTTCTTCACAATTTTTATAGATCACAGGCATTTTAATTTGGCAAATAAGAAGGAAGCAGAGTAAACAAGTATGGAGGGAGAAGGAAGGAAACCTGATAAGGGATGAATACTTAGTCCCCATTACAGTCAGTATTTCTATCTAGAAATTGGGACTACAGATGGTAAAGAAAAGAACAATCATCCAATGGTGGTTAATCTTATGTTGCCTCCATGAAATTTCCATTGAGAGATGAGTATTCAACCTTTCTTTTCTAGTATAATTGCTCTTGAGTTTCTTACTTTGGAGCCTCGCATATATTTACAAGATAGGTCTATATTTTCTAATCCCATTTAAGGAATTCTTCTCATAGTGTCTGTTCCTTGACACAGATATTGGATGGTCAGAACCTGATGGACTAGTACTGATTATAGCATAAGGGCTGCACTCTCCATGGACACATCTGGTCAGGCCCTCTCTTAAATGGAAATCTTTACTCTATGGCTTCTTTCCATTCATTTGAGCTTCTGTCCTTAATAATTCCTCACAGGAGGACTTATCCCTAAGTCCCTACTATTTGTAAACTAAGGGAAAAGACAGGTCAAGGACAGATAGAAATCAGGTCTTCAGGATTTGGAGTAAGCTACTTAGATCCCCCTCCTTGAGAGTTATTCTCTCTCCCTTCAAACCCTTTTTTAGTCCAGTTACAAGTTATAATAGGTGGATTCAATAAATCCTACTTCCGACTGAAGCATACCTAGGTAGAGCCATTTCACCAATTACAATACTTTGTGAAAATCTAGTAGTCTGTTCGTAGTTATAAAATCTAGAGTTGGAAGGAACCTAATATAGGGAAGGAACCTAATATTCCAGTTTTGCAAATGAGGGAAATGAGACCCAGGGAAGTTAAACAATTTGGTTAAAGCCACAGAAGGTGACTATAAGAGGCAGCATTTGATCACGTTTGTTTGTTTACTCTGGAATCAATGTTTTTAATTGAATTTGTTAAAGGATAGCCTCTTTTATGATATGAATAACCTATACATATATACATATAATGTATGTATACAAACACACACTTTTCTATTTATTATCTATATGAGTGGTGCTTTTATTTGAGAAAATTTAAGTGTATTCACTGTGCTTTATTTATAGATTCTCACAATTAAAATGAGATGAATTTTTCTACACTTTGAAAGTTAAATTCTTTCCTAGTATATAGGACAAAAGAATTTATACATTATTGATTTCTTTGTCTATTTCTTATTCAGTAATTTTCATTGTATATTCACTTAAATCCTGGAAAAATAGTTAGGGTATCAAATTATTTCTTTTAGACCACTGTTTCTACTTAAAAATACATGTGTTTTTAAAAATAGCAAATAACTTTTTGTCTTTTGACTATAGTTCAGGTTTCACCCCAAGTTGTCACCCTTAAAGAATAAGATGCTGTTTTGGACAGGTTCCTCTCCAGAGGTGATGAGATTCGGCTATTTATTTTAATCACCTGTCAGATGTACTTAGTGCTCTTCCTGCTAAGGAAATCTGAGGTGTGAAGGAACACTTTAAGGCTTTGTTTAGTAAACTGCTGCCTCAGGGTCCTTAACAGGAAGTTTCTGTCAGCAACCCCAAGTCCACCCACAGTCTATAAAGCTAGAGATTAGGTAGTGCTCTGATGAACCTTATCATTATTTTTTTCAGATCATTCAAGTCAAAAAGAAGATGATGGATTTCCTACTGTTCATGTTATTTTTGTATTTGATACATCTAGATTAAAGGTTTTGAGATAATGGAACATACTATCAAATGGTTTATGAATCCATTCAGAAATGGGGTCTCTTCAATAGACATGACTAACAATACCTTCAAGTTTGGAGGAACCAGATTAAAAAAGTAAAGAAGATTTTTAACAAATCAAGAAAATATGATAGAACATAGATAATGTTAACCTGTGGTTTTAAAAATTAATATCCCCTTGCAGGAGTGGTTAGGCAAGCTTAGTTGTGCTTCCTCCCCTTCCATTTGGATTTGACACCACTATTCTAGAGATTTTTATGGCTTATAGCCAAATATCTTTATGAGTCTCACCTGGATGGAAAAGATTGGGCTAAATGATAATATAGTGGTATAGAAAGAGCACTATATATATATATATATATATATATGTGTGTGTATATATATATATGTATATGTACACACATGTGTGTGTTTATACATCTATTTCACAGATATGTAAAATAGATATATAGATATAAGGCAATTTGAGAGGAGCTAATAGCAACTAGGGATCTGAAAAGGATTCATGAGAAAAATGGCACTTAAATTGAAACTTGAAGAAAACTAGGGATTCTACTGAATGGAGTTGAAGTTTGAGGCTATAAGTAAGTCAGTGCAAAGATAGTGAGACAGAACATAGTGTAGTGTGTAAAAAGAAGAAAGAAGAACTTAGACTATAGTGTGCATGAAAGGGAAGGTATGTAATAAGGCTACAGAGATTGGTAGATGTCAGATTTTGAAAATTTTTGAATTTCAAGTAGAGAGATTTGTATTTAATTCTTTTTTTCTTTCTTTTTTTTAATTTAATTTTATTTGCATAACATATGTGTGGGTAATTCTTCAACAATAACCCTTACATAGCTTTCCATTACAAATTTTTCCCCCCAACTTCCCCACCCCTTCCCTAGATGGCAGGATATCCACTACATGTTAATTATGTTAAAATATTGGCAAATCGAATATATGTATACATATTTCCAAACTTATCATTGTTGTGCAAGAAAAATCTTATCTACACAAACGATATATCAGATAAAGGAAACACAATGTAAGCAAACATCAATCAAGGAGTATGAGAATGTTATGTTGTGGTCCACATTTCGCATCCCTCTCTCTTGGTGTATATGGCTTTCTTCAGTGAACAATTGGAGGTGGTTTGAAACATATCATTGTTGAAGAGAGCCATGTCCATCAGAATTAAAGGTCATATACTACTGTTGTTGCTGTGTATAATGATCTCCTGGTTCTCCTCATTTCACTCAGCATCAGTTCATGTAAGTCTCTCCAGGCCTCTCTGAAATCATCTTGCTGGTCATTTCTTACAGAACAATAATATTCCATAATATTCATATACCATAATTTATTCAGCCATTCTCCAATTGAAGGGCATCTATTCAATTTCCAGTTTCTAGCCACTACAAAAAGGGCTGCCACAAACATTCTTGCACATGTGGGGCCTTTTCCTTTCTTTATGATTTCTTTGGGATATAAGCCCAATAGAAATGCTGCTGGGTCAAAGGGTATGCACAGTTTGATAACTTTTTGAGCATAGCTCCAAATTGTTCTCCAGAATGGCTGTATCCATTCACAGCTCCACCAACAATGCATCAGTGTCCCAGCCCTCCCACAACCCCTCCAACATTCATCATTAACTTTTCCTGTCATTTTAGCCAATCTGACAGGTGTGAAGTGGTACCTCAGGGTTGTCTTGATTTGCATTTCTCTGATCAACAGTGATTTGGAGCACCTTTTCATATGACTATAAATAGTTTTAATTTCATCCTCTGAAAATTGTCTGTTCATATCCCCTGACCATTTATTGATTGGAGAATGGCTTGAATTTTTATAAATATGAGACAATTCTCTATATATTTTAGAGATGAGACCTTTATCAGAACCCTTGAATGTAAAGATGATTTCCCAATTTATTGCTTCCCTCCTAATCTTGTCTGCATTGATTTTGTTTGTACAAAAACTTTTTAACTTAATATAGTCAAAGTTATCTATCTGGTTTTCAATTAAGAGTTCCAGTTCTTCTTTGGACATAAATTTATTCCATCTCCACAGGTCTGAGAGGTGAACTATATTACATTCCTCTAATTTACTTATAGTTATCACTCTTTATATCCAGATCATGAACCCATTTAGATCTTGTATTTAATTCTTATCCTTGATAAGAAGCCACTGGAATTTACTGAGCAGGTTAGTGTTATGATCAGACCTGCACTTGAAGAAAAGCAATGTTTTTTTTTTTTTTTTGAGGGTGGAGGAGAGATAGGTCAGGGGGAGAAGGAAGTCTTGAATCAGTGAGAATATTTAGAAGATTATTACAATAAAATTATTTTTTCATCCATCTATGTGTGGTTTTACTGGATTTGAACTATGAAGATGTGTATGTGAGTGGAGAAAAATGGGGAGTTATTTGACAGATGTTGCAGAAGTAAAAGTTATATAATTTCACTACTTATTGAATATGTGGAATGGGTAAGAGTAAGAACCTGAGGATGATATGGATAAAATTAAAGTTTTGAGCAACAGAAAAAATGCTAGAGCCTTAAACAGAAACAGGGAAGATATGAGTGTGTGGAAGGAGTGGTGGTGGATAAGTTTTATCTTGACTACATTGGATCTGAGATGCCTATACATAATCACATCTAAGACAGACTTATAGTTAGGTTATCAACAATAGTTTTTAAATGGATTTTTAATAATGTTGAATAAGAACTTTACTGATAACTGTAGGACTAATTGGTAAACCTCTTTATTTCTTTATTATCTCTTATCAAGAATGGTCATGAAATTAGTTATTCATTCATACTTTTCCATTGTGGTCATCTAGTCCCAGGTTCTCATTTTATAGATGATAATATTGGGGGGTGAGAATGAGGTGATTTGCCTAAAGTCATGCATTCTGATAAGCATCAGACCTAGAACTTTGGCCACTTTCATTCTTTTTGTCTAGTTTTCTTTCAATGGCAACCCTCTTTTAATTCAAATATTCTCCAAAAGATCTCTGGTTTTTAAGGATCACATGGATTTGGCGCTGTATCTTTTTTTTATTATTGGTTTGAATGGGACAAATGAATGAAAGGTGAATCAGAGATAAACAATCATTAAACACTTATGAAATGTCTACTATATTCCCGATTCTGTGCCAGTCGCCAATGATACAAACACAAATAATTGCATAGTCTTCCTGAAAGAGCTTATATTTTAATGATGCAATTAAAAAAAGGATAGTAATGAAAGAAACTGAAAATGGTTGCCTATGAGCAGAGAATTGAGATGGCATAATGGTCTTACATTGTCTTCCAGATATAGAGTCTTCAAATCATACAAATATCCATTTAAAATCAATTTCCAGTTAAATTCAGACATAGATCATTAAAGCTGTAATGGATCTTAGAATACAGAATCTAGATTATTAGAACTGACAAGAAGTTTAGGATTATTGACTTGGGGGTGGAGGTGAATGTAGATATGTTATTGTATATACATTTTTTATATTTTTATAATTATTTCCTGTTGTGGATAGAATATAAGATAATGGAGTTTTTGATGGGAGGTAGTATGGCATATTCAATGAAAAATGGACTTTAGAATCAGAAAGAACTGGATTTAAGTGTTGTGCATGACAAATATTAGATGTATGATCATATAACAATCCCTTACCCTGTCAGTATATATATGTGTGTGTGTGTATGCACACAAATATGTTGTATCATATATATGCCATATATGTGTTATATCATATGTATACATATTATACTTATTATTAAAATATGTCTGATGGGTCTGACCTCAGGAAGACTGAGTTCTCATCTAGCCTTAGATACCCTAGACAAGTCACTTAATCTCTGCCTGCCTTACTTTTCTGGTTGGTAAAGTCATGATAATACTTAAAACATCTACCTTACAGAGTTGTTGTGAGGGTCAAATAAAATAAGACATAAAATGTTAAGTCAATAAGTCAAGTTCCTGGCACAGAGGGAAACATACACACACACACACACACACACACACACACACATTCTCCCTCTCCTTCCCTCTTTCTCTCTCTCTCCCCTTTTTTCTCTCCCCCTTCTCTCTGTCTCTCTGTCTATATATATATATATATGTATATATATATATATATATATAATGTGTGTGTTTTAAATATTAATAAATATGTATATATTTAATGTGGATATATACAAGTATATATGTATATAATACATATAGAAAGTGAGATGAAATCCAATAATGAGAGAATTTATTACATGCATTTTATAGGTAAATCTATGTTCTTGCTGCATGGAGGGGACCAGATTTATGGTTTGATGGTTATAAGAAATTCCTGGTGAGAAAACTCAATCAATGCAAGTCAGTATTTCCTCTGAAATTATAGTCTTAGAATGTTGCCTGGCATAGTGGGAAACCTTTGTGATTTTCCAGTGTCACACAGCCACTATATGACAAAGTCAGAACTTGAAGTCAGGTTATCATCATTCCCTTATTTATCCTTTCTATCCATTATGCCATGGATGAAGTATGACATATTCACGACTCGTAGAGCTTTTTCCTCAGGAAAGCTTGAAGGCTTGTGTACTGGAAAAGGGAAATGTCATGAACTCTGAACCAGGGAGGAGCCAAATGTATGAGTGTCCATCCTGAATGTAAAATGGTAGCTGCCATTTGGGTGCTAATTGTTATTTATAACAATGGGAGGAGGATTGAGAAGTAAGAGAATCTTTTGACAAAGTCCTAGTCATCTGAACTTAGATTCTCTACCAATAATAGCATCAAGTATTTAGAATTATACTTTGACATTTGGAAGAAGTATTTGGAATTCCTTGAAAGGATGATGATGATGCTGAAATTTATATAGTGTTTTAAGATTTGCAAAATTCTTGAAAATATTATCTCACTTGATTAAGACTGATTTCTTTGAGTCCTTTTTCTTGACAAAAGTTTTCTTAAATATAAACATTCCTGGCAGGCATTTGACTGAGAGAATACAGATAGACCATTTGCTTAGTTCACTTAGAAGGCCAGAATATAGAACATGAAAGTCAATGGAGAGTCTTACCTTAGCTAGAATCCCAATAGTAAACTCCTTTCCTCTCATCTAAGCTCTGCTTGGGCAGTGTCTGATTGAGTTTAAATAACTTGGTGCCAGTGGGACCAACAAAATAAAACCAGGCCTCCAAGTCTCCATTACTTGCTCACAAATAGGCTCCTTCTGCTTCTTTCATTTTAGGTTTTGTATACCCATTGTCATAGCAGTGCTTTGTATGGAAGAGACATTTATTGAAGGCTTGTGTAACCAATATAAGAACAAAATGAATGAAAAGTAAAAGTGCCAAATAGAACCATGAAGTTAGAGTACTGATCAATGAATAATAAACATTTATTTTTAAAATTAGAATAATTATTTTTAAAGAACAAAAATCTATTTTCTCCCCTCATTTTATCTCCTGGGGTGAAGGAGGGCTTTTGTAAGAACAAAAAAATCAAGCAAAAAAATTCTTACATTGGCCATGTACATGTGTATACACAGAAATATATTCATGGACATATATACTCAGTATCCCAAAAGTCTTAGTGCAATTTTAAACTTTAACAATTTAGCTTTAGAATGTGCATATGTATGTGTGTGTGTATGTATGTATGTATGTGTGATTCTATACCCAGAATCACTCATTACCTTTAGCAGGCTTTTTTATTTGTTCTCCAGAAACATGGCTAGTCATTATGTTGATCAAAGTTCTTAAGTCTTTCAAAGCTATCTGTCTTTTACTTAGCCTATATGATGTTCTAGGTATTGTGCTAACGACTGGAGATATAAAGGGAGAAAGGAAACAGATTCTAACTTCAAAAAGTACGTTTGTTTTTTTTTAAAGGAGGACATGTGTGTGTGTATGTGTGTGGTGTGTGTGTGTGTGTGTGTGTGTGTGCAGATAAAATACAAGATCATCTTGGGACATAGGGCAATGGGTTGTTCAATTGGATGCAACAATTTTTTTTTAAATTTGCTGTTATCTATCTCTTTTATAAATGACAAAAAGCAAATATTTCCACAGAACTATAAGTCTTTATATTAAGATAACTCTGGGTTTTGTTAATATTGTAAATTAATAAAAAGCACCCAAATTATATGATCCAAAATGATTCCTTTACTCATTTATTTGGTTTCCCTGCTTCATGTCACATAACCTATTGCTGTTGACTTTTGTATTAGTCAGATATTGGAAATTGCATGAGCTCAGTCTGAAGTAAAAATGATGTAATATCTCTACTACTTATTACTTGTGTGACCTTGCTTAACTCCATTTGACCCCTTTTCACACACATATATAAACACATATATATGTATACAGTACATGCACATATACATACATGTATATATTTGTGTATAAATGTATGCATATGGAACATTTTATCAGTTCTACTTCTATACTACTTGTTCCATTGAAATATACACACATATGAATACAAAAACCAATATATAACATCAAGATTTCACAACTGATTTGAGATAGGGAATGAGGAAAGCAAATTCAGTAGACTGAGAATTCTTTAAAAATTATGACCATTTTTTTTGGCTTTTCTTCTATCCCTCGTGCTTAGCAACTATATCCACAATTGATGGGAAGTCATATAATCTCTTTAAGCCTCTGTTTCTTCATCTGCAAAATGATGATATTCATATTTTTTTCTTATCTACTTTTAAGGGTTATTTATAAGGTCATAGAAATTGAACAGAAAGAGACTTTATCCATCATCTAATCCAACCAACTCAGGATAAGGACTTGAAATTAGGTCCAAAGAATTCAAATGATTTCTTGGTGGCCACAAAAACATTTAAGTAACAAAGCAAGGATTTGTAATCAGATTCTCTGACTTGAAATCTTGTATTCTTTCTATAGAAATGATGTATGTAAAGCATTTTGTAAATTTGGAAAATTACACAAATGTGAGATGTAATGAGCTGAAAGGTTTTATGAAATGGGAATTTTGACTTTACTACTACTGGGGTATATAACCTTGATAAGTCACTTTTTATTGAGGAATGGAAGGGGTAAAAATAATTTTGTGACAAATAAATATAAAAACCAGCTGATGGAAGATTTTAGGGGTAAAGTTAAGATAAATTGATGAGCATTTTAAGCATTTACAATGTGCCAGGCAGTGTACTAATTCCCAGGGATGCAAAAGAAAAGTAAAAAGCAGTCAACAAAATCTAATCTAAAGAGTATAAACAGTATAGACAGTGAACTCAGCAAGCTTAGATGGGGAAAATCTTAAGAGCAAACCCTTTCATATCATTGAACATGTTACTCTATATAACACAAAGCCAAATTTCACACTTTCCAGATGGGCAACTCTACAGAAATGAATAAGATTCATATTAACTGGGAATCTATGTGTTTGTCGCCAATTTCAGGATGATGTACTCTCTATGGTCTCTGCTAGCTCTAAAATTAGACTGCATATACATGGATGTAATTTGTAATTGAGGTGTAAATAACTTGGTGGCCCGGACTACCAGGTAAATTGAATTGAACATGTCTCTGTCCTCCTCCAGCTGCTCAAAATCTCTTTATGTCTATGATAGAATGCCAATGAAGCAAGCAAATTGGACTCCTGGTTCATGAGATCTCTAAACTTTAATGACTGCCAGGATGGGGGATGTGTATTGTGTAAGGTAAGGATTCTGTTTATTTCCTATCTCATTTCCTCAGTGCTCCATAAATAGTAATGGTAACATATTTCTCTAATACAGTGGTTCTCAAAATTTGGATTGAGGCCTTTCAAGTTCTTTCAGGGATTCTACAAGTCCAAAATTATATCCATAATAATAATTTGCTTTTAACTTCTAATTAGGCAAGTACTGATAAATATAATACACACACAGAAAATCTCTTTGGGATCTTTAATAATATTTAGGAGTATAAAGCAGTGCTGAGACCAAGAATTTTGAGAACCACTGCTCTAGAACTTTGGGCGTTAAAATAATTTCTGTCAATAAATTTTCATGAGGGACTTTTGACCAGTAAAAAGTCCAAATTTTGTTTGGTACTTGGGAAGGTCAATCATAACATCATAGGCTCATAGATGTTGAACTGGAAAGAAACTTAAAGGTGAGAAAATCATAAATACAGAGTGGGAAGAAACACCAGACAACATCTAGTTGTTTATCCTCTCATTTTGCAAATGAGGAAACTGAAGTCTACAGAGGTCAGGTGGTTTGCCTACAGTCATAAAACTAGTAAGTGTTCATCTGCTTCCTTAACTCTCACCTGTTGCTTCAGAAAAGCTGTAACATGTACAGTGGTCATACCCCAGTAAAACCTATCTCAGCAGACATGTTAAAAATGCTAAATTGATAGACCTCAAACCCACTGGTGAGTTAGTGGGATGTGTACCCCAAGTATATGGGAAGACTTCATCCATGGAATGAGCAGATGAGAACAATCTGTGTAATCATGAAGCCACTAGAAGCAGATATTGTTCTGTATTAAGACCTTAGTCAGATGCTAAGGACAAGGTCATCTGTTGACTCCTGAGCCATTGTCAGTTATTCTGACTTGTCTAGTCACTGATATCTGATGACTCTGGAAGAAAGAGTGAGTTTGATGAATTTGTGCAAATTTGCCTCACATAAATCCAATTCACACACACATCAAAACATTATATTCATTATGTTATTGACCCTCTTCAAAAAGAAGAATGAACAATAATAAATGACTTGGAATTCTCAGATTTTGTGACTCCAAGCACTCTTGCCAATGTAGCAACCCTACTTCCTAATCCCTTTTTTTCTTATGCTTTTGCTCTGTAGTAATGGATATTTGAAATTAATTTATCGAACTTTTCAAAACCACTCCAGTAAATTTTACAATAAAGCCCAAATGGGATCACAAAGAGCCAGACACAACTAAAATGACTAAACAACAAACAACAACAATTTGAAGAATTTGTAATTTTATTGATGCGAGCCTTCTAGCATTGATACTTTATTAGACCCCTATATTAATTAGTAGATAGTTTTGTAAGTTGCAATAGCCTAAAAATTCAATACCTTCTATTCAAGATGTAAACCATCAGTTGTGAACTTGACCAATAGATACAAAATCCATTGACTTTTCGCTTGACTTTGCCTGCACTTTGCTAACATTGCTTTGGAGAAGCTAATCTCCAGATCAGAGGCATCAAATGGTTTTAGTGAATGAATTTATTAGATACCCAGTAAAGAATGCAAGTTGTGTATGACAGTGCCATAGAACATCAAGTTTAAGTAGCCTTGGTGATCATTGATTCCAGCAACCTCATTTTACAGAATTGAGGCTCAACTGAGTGAAGTGTTAGATTTGGGAATTTAAACCCTGATCTGCTGACTCCAAGAACAGCATAATTTTAAATAAACTTGGTATGATAGGGTAATTTAATTATTTTCCCTTGATGATTGGTCAGCAGAAATTGTATATATCCTAGCACCTTTTTATGGAATTATAGATCTGGAGATGGAAGGGATCATGGACTCCATCTAGTCCATTGCTCTCATTTACAGACTACAAAAGTGAGGCTCAGGGAGGTTGAGTTACTCATGATAAAACAGAAAGGATATATTAAAGGTAAGATTTGAACTTAGATCTTCTAGACTGGTGTCAGTGTTTTGTTTCACCATACTACTTTCTGGAATTCTTTGTCCTTTGAAAGGGAAACTCATATTCAAGCTCATATTTTCTTGATATCTTGTTGACATATTAGGTCAACAAATGGAATTTTCTGCAGAAGTCCGTGAAGCTAATGAACAAGACAAGCCAATATGTGTCAGTTAGTCCATAGATGAGCTTTGAAGTGGGTCCTACCTGAACAGAAAAACCAGGAACAGTGTACTTGTGTAGTTTCATCATGGAATTATTCCTACCCAAGATCATTTATTCTTCTGGACTGAAGATAGCATGACTGTCTTGTGGTTGGTTAATTAGGCTACATCAGACTTATGGAAAGGCAGATCTGAATTATTCACTTTATTCAGTGCTTTTCTTTCATGTTTCATGTAAAAAGTTGTTAGTTGAGTGTGGGATAATACCTATCAATGAATAAATCAACAAGCTTTTATTAATCATCTGCTTTGGGCGAGACACTATGATAGATAGCAGGAATGCAAACACAAAAATAAAACATCTCCTAATTTCAAAGATCTTATGAAAAGACAACAAGAATAAGCAGTAGAATATAATCAAATGTATACCATATCTGAAGTCAGAAAATTCATATTCTAGGTCAGGTTCATCCACTTAATATCTTTGTAATTTTAAGAAAGTCATTTAATTGCGTAAGAGTAAGAGCTCTGGATTTGGAACCATGTTAGAGTTTTAAATCCAGGTTCTGTTACTCCAATCTATGAAATCTTACATAAGTCACTTAAATTCTGTGTCTCAGTTTCCTCATCTGTAAAGAATCTGGCATAAGTTTCTGAGCATCTATGGATGAGGAGGAGATGGGTGGGTATACTGTTGAAAAGGAAATAAAAGAGAGACTGCAGCCCCTGCTATTGCAGAGTGGATTGTATGAGGATAAATAATTATAGTGGGAATGAGTGGATGCCCATCCCTTGCTTTTGTTTTCTTTCTCAAAAAGAATGGGTTTTATATTGGAAAGAAAAGAAGAAATACAACTATTACCAACAATATCAACAAAAAGAGTGGCTCTCTTTGATGACTTTGTCTTTAGACCCAGATGAACTGTATCTTTGGGAAGTGAAAGAAATGGCAGATATGATTGCTGTACCATTGACAATAATCTTTGTAAGATTCTGAGAACTAAAGAAGAGCCATGAGTCTGGATAAGGTCAAGTGTTGTTCAAATTTTCTAAAAATGAAAGAAAATAAAGGTTGAAAACTATATACTAGCAAGCTCGAATATGATTTCTGCCAAGATCCTAGAATGTATTATTAAAGGAATAGTGAGTGTATATAGAGCTATAGAATTGGGAATGGCAAGGTGAAAAAACAGCTTCTTTGAGAGAGTTATGCCAGAGTAACTTTTTTTTTCCTTTTTTTGGAGAGGGTAATTAGACTGGAATACATCAAGAGAATTCTGTAGAGGCTTTACCTAGATTTTAGCAATATAGTTGAAAAAAATCACTAATGGCATTCTCGTGGGAAAAATAAATATGTTATATGATAGTAAAGTGCTATCAAATTGCAACTGGATATATATTCCATTAAGGTAACCAGTAAAGGTTTAATGCCAACTTAAGAGATCTATAGTTGAAATGTCCCCAAAATTTGGGCTGTGGTCTTCTGATTTTAGACATTTTGATCAATAATTTAAATGAAAGACTAGATGTCAATTTTTTTTTCTCATAGATAGATGATACCAAGCTGGTATGGAGAGTTAGCACTGGATTATAGAGTGAGAATCCACAAAGATTCTGAATTAGTACAACAGTAAATTGAATTGAATATGATGAAATAGAAGGTAGAAAATTTAATTCAAAAAGTCAACTTTGTAGTATAAATGATGGAGGTAGACTATGTTTGTGAAAAAGACCAGGGGATTTTAGAGGCTTACAGGCTTGTTATGAATCAGAAGTATCACATGGCAGCAAAAAAAGTTAATGCAATCTTAACCTTTGTTAAAATTGATATAATATCCAAAATTAGAGAGGTAACAATCTTGTTCTACTCTGCCTAGTTTGGAGTATTGTGTTACTTTGGAGCTTTAATTTAATAATCTGGAAACATAGTAGAACAATCAGTATAGTGAATGATATCAAGTTCATGACATACAAAAAAGAGAAGGAATGTTTAACCTAAAGAAGAGCTAAAAGGTATACTGAGGCACAATAACTGTCTTGAAGTATTTTAAAGAGCTATCATGTTAAGAAAGGATTAAACTTATTCTATTTGATCTCATAAAGCAGATTGAAAGTTCCAGAATTATATTTTAGCTTGATATAAAGAAAAAACCCTTAAGGATGATTAGAAATATCCCCAAATAAAATATAATGCCTTATGAGGAAGTGTCATCATTTTAAATTGTTTTTGTGAAAAGTTATTTATGACCATCTTTCAAGTAGATTCTTGTTCAAATATACATTGGATTAGGCCATTTTTGAGGTTCCCTTCCACTCTGAAATTCTATAATTATGAGATTCTCTGACATCATCTTCCTGATGATTTTTCTATTCTTGTACTGGCTCTTTTTAATTTATAGATTACATTTTAGAAATCTACACATTACATGAAGAGGCAAATTATACCAACCCAGAAATAGATTCTATGATACTTATCCAAGCTTCAATAGGTATATCTACTTGGCCCCATCTGCAAAATTGGGTGAGTTTGGCTTGTGCACTACAAGAAAAAATCTACCTATCTATACAGATAGAGATTGATAGATAGATATTTACAGATATATCTGTATGTATATATATATTTAGGTACATATATATATATATATATATTGATACACATGCATATAAAATACAAATATATATATATATATATGTATATGTTGATATAAGGAGGTCCACGTAAAAGTGAAAACATTGATTAACACTTCTTATGGTTCATCTATATTTTTAACAAAACAATAACAGCTGACCCATATATTACTTCGAGTGTAAAAAAAGGTTTTAGGAAACTTCTCTAGTTCAACCTTTCTTTGCACTATCATAGTTAACAACTGACACATATATTTCAAGTGGGTCACAGCCTAAAATAATTTGTCATCTGCTTGGGCCAACATAAAAAGTTTAGTTCTACATTATGAATAAGGCAGTTCCCCTTTGATTAAAAACTGACTTCTTCCATTAAGCAGCTAGATAGAATAGTGGCTTGAGTCCTAAATCTGAAATCCGGAAAAGGTGAGTTGAAATAAAACTTCAACCATATTTACTAGCTATGTGATGCTGGGCAAGTCACTTTAACCTCTATCTGCCTCATTTTTCTCATATCCAAAATAAAAATAATAATGGCACTGCTCTTCCAGATTGTCTGTGAGAATAAAATGAGTTAATACTTATAAAGTGCTTTGCAAACTTTAAAGTGTTATATATGAATGTTAGCTAAGTATGGTTATTGTTGTGGTTACTGATTTAGAAGAGCTTGCACTACAGATAATTTTTGATTTATTCCCAGAGAATAGTATTCAGGAGCTGTCTTGGATTCTTGAGAAAAGAAAAATTATTAGGATCAGGTTGTCTAACTTGATTAGTATTAATAGCTATGGGTTTAAAACTCAGATCTATTGGTAGATTTCCTTTGTACTGACTATTTTTTCTTCTGGTTGGGCAGTGGAGAGGAGCTAATATTCTTCCCTTTTTCTTCCCCTTCTCCTAGCTTGGTAAATGTGAATGTAAAGCAAAATCTCTGTTGCTGAGCTGTGGGGCTAGAAATAGTTTTCTTTTATTTTTCTATTTTTTTTTCTGTCATAGGATTAGAAGTTTGCCTTGTGTCCAAACAAACTCCATTTAGCCTAGAACAGTATCTAAAACCACATTTTAAATACTTAATGAATGCTTGTTGACTGACTGACAGATATGTATTATTAATCCATTGCCAGGAGATGGTCTCATCTTAACATTTAGGACTTTTGTGGAGGATTCTGTTTACATTAAGCAGGAGTCACTTTTGATAGATCTACATATTTGTACTGAGCAAAGCATTTACATTTTTTATGTTTCATAAGTTTCAATCTACACTAAATTTATGTTTACAGTATTGAGCTAATGATTCCTAACGAATATCTCATGTCCTTCAATAAAAATTCTCTCTCAAAAAAAGTACATTTTGTGAGATGTGGTTTTCATGTACTCTTATGGCCCATACCTGAAAGATTCTAAGACTATAAGTCCCCTACAATTTTGGATTATAATAAAACTCAATAAGAAAGTTCTTTTTGTAGGTTATGTCATTTTGAATCTCAAGATCACTCTATAAAGTTGGAATGTAAAGTAATGTTAACAATCTAATTTTGCACATGTAGAAACTGAGACTCAAGGTGAAAAAAAAAAACAAAAAAACCAAACAAAAACAACTAGCATTAGGGGACAAAAGCCCAGATTTTACTCATGCCAAACCAATGATCTATCCATAATGACATATTGCCTCAAAAATGAATCTTCCTTGGACTCATTTGGCATTCATAGATTTCACTTACATCTCAACTTTCAGTTGACATTGTGCATAAGTATCACTAGGGAGAGAATACTGTGTTGAATGAATAAAATATATACTTTCCTAGAATATAGATGGCCATTCTGGGGCAAAGCTATAGGATACCTATTCTGATCAGAGATCATTAAATAATTCCAAGGGATATTTAAAAGCTTCTAGGACTAAACCATACTCCTAGTTATTTTTTAAAACAGTTTCTTTAAGGTACTCCATTTGATATTCATGTTGATTTTTTTTTTGATTTGTATAAGTTACTATATTTGTAGTTACTATAATAAGCAGGTAAGAATAACATCTGATCTTGAAAGAAATTACAACTGAATTAGACAGGAAATGGAACCAAAGGCAGAACTTTAAGCCTCCTTGCTAAGTAATAAAAATTATCTTTTGATGAGTAGAGGAAGGAGGGTTGAAAGTGTGTGATTGGTTCTATAAGATCATCATAGTAGTGGTATGTTTGAATTTATGAGTGTATGCAGTATTAAGGTAGAATTAATACCTCTGGGATAATCACTTGTCACTTACATTTGGTGTCGATCTGATTCTCCCAGTTCTCACCAATTGCTCCAAGAGTCTATAGCATGTATAGTGACCACATACTTATAAGCCTGTCTCTGTAGATGGGTTTAATCAAGTTAAGAGTAACCAATAAATCCATTTCTGAGTTGGGGGTGTGTATCTACAATGAAGATGTGAAAATTTCCCTTGACTGATGTGAACAAATTGTTTCTATTGAAGCAGGTATTATGGGGTAACTTGCTTAGACATTAAAGACACCATCAAAGTCATCCATTGCATCCTGGATTATTGTCAGTCATCCTTACTTTTGTTTTGCTCCTGGATTTTAATGACTGGAAGAAAGAGGGTGGCAATTATGTGTCACAAACCCAATTTATGTCCAAGTCAAGACATTACCCCATGATATTATTGGTCCTCCTATAAAGCAAAGGATGAACAACATAAATTTGAATAAATCTTAAGCATCTATATGGAATGCTTCCACTAACTGGGGCACTTCTGATGGGAAAAAGGAGAACAGGTGCTTACTAGAAAATGCAGTTTGGAAAAGGAAAAACAAGAATAGATCTTTATTCAACCTCATCAAATGCATGGGCCTTGAGGGTATCCATCTGTGTTTTGAAAGAAAGTGCAAAATTGAAAAAAAAAACATTAAAAAATGAAGTGATATGGAGACTCTTGAAAACCAACTGATTTAAAGGAAAAGGAGTTTTTTGTGATGTTTGTCCTCCCAGAAGGAAATTTCAGAAAACACATGCTAGGTATCATCATTAATCTTTTTAAAGGCAAGGAGATTCAATGAATGTGTTCAGGGGAAAGAGTTTATGAATAAAAAAGATGCAATTCTTGACTAAGCATAACCTGAGAAGGTCAACCATCTGTGACTGCTTTCCTAACCTGTTGAAATTTTCTGAAATGCTAATAAAAGAGCAGATAAAGACATTTTTGTGAGTGCAATTTACCAGGAGTTTTTTTTAAAGCTTTTGATAAAGTCTCATATAAATGAGGTTATTAGGAAATAAATAACAGTGGGCAAAAAGGAACTATCTTGTCATAGATTAAAAACTGGTTAAGCTTCTGGAAATGAGTGTGGGGTTTTTGAATGGAGAAAGGTTAATGGAAGGATGACCCTGGGGTTGAGATAGGAAGCTATAGTGTTTGATATATTTATTAAGGATTTGAAGGAGGATGAAGAAAGTTTACTTTAACTGCCTTAGCAATGAAATGGAGCTGAGAATCCTGAGAACCAATTCATAGTCCAAGGCAAAAAAAAAAGACTTGTTAATATGTCAACTTAATTTTTCCTTCTGAACAAGATAGATCTGACTGAACTTCTGTCATTTATATTGTTTGAATAAAGTATTTATATTGTGGTCCCTCAAAAACTACCTTTTTAATGGGATATGTCCTCAAATCCTGTAACGTGTTATCAGATCAGTGATTTAATTTTTTTTATTTTAACAGTCATTTATCAAGCATCTACCAAATGTGAGACATAATGCTAATTGTCAGGGATACAAATATGAATAAGATAGTCCCAAACTTACAATCTAATGAGGGAAGATAGCATAGAAAAAAAAGCTGGAAAAAGGGGATATAATTTAAAAAAAAGTATTTGATAAGAAAGAGATGGCATAGTGGTGAAATTAAAGAAGTCTAAAATGAGTGGAGCAGAACAGAAAATGAGATATCTGTCCTTTCCTCTCCCTAAAAAAAAGTTTTGAGCTCCATGCTCTAATCAGAGGAACAGAGATTACTGATGAAGTCTAAATAAGTGATCCCTGGTTGATGTTTCCCTGGATTTACTTGTGCAAAAATTTTATTAAAGAAAACTAATTACCTTCCTTTGGGAAGGTACCCATAATACCATAATCCCAAATACCATGATCTTCTCTAGAACATACTTAAGGGTGCATGGAATAAGTCTGATATTTAACACAGACACATACACACAACACACACACACACACACACACACACACAAACACAAGCACAAACATACACATTGCTTGGCTGCTCTCCTGAATCTCATTTCCAGAAACTCATCATTTTGCAAGATGAAATCAACTTTGAAATTATTACCTCTTTATGTCATTTCTCACTCTACATGCAGAACTTTGTCATGCCATCATGCTGAGCAACCTATTCTGTCCCAGCTTTTATACTTTTTTATATGTATTGTCTTCCTCATTAGATAGTGTGTTCCTTGAAGGTAGATACCATCTTATTCCTTTCTTCACATCCTTAGTATTTAACATAATGCTTAGAATATAGTATATACTTAATAACTTTATTTATTATGACTCTAATCTCTCATTTAATCTACCTATCGATCCATCATCCATCCATCTATCTGTCTGTCTATCTATTTACATGTCATCTATCCATCTTTCATAACTATATACAAATTCTGTCTCTCTCTCCTTTTCTTTCCTTCTCCCTTTGTATATCTGTTTGTCTCATCTCCTTATTTCTTGTCTTGACCCTCAGCCTAATTTGAGTAATTGAGTTATGAATTGGAATAAAGATCATTAGGTTATATCCCTTGATTTTTCAAGTGATAAAATTGAGATACAAATTCTAAATGATGTATCTAAGGTTATGTCTGTCATTCTCAGAAATGCATGGTTCATGAGCTGTGGTCTTTCAAACCAGATTCATTTTATTTCCCACTATATCATGCAGTTTCTCAGTAACTAATTCCTAGAAATTAACGTGAAAAGTTTTTTTTTTTTAAAGCATGATTTCCCTTTTCTCAAAGCTATTTAAAGGCATTCTGAAGTTATCAGGATTTCAACAAACCAATGGGATGAAGAGTCATCCTACATGTCTTTGATATTTGCCAGCCATTTTCTCTTCAGCATTCTGCCAGACCATGACCTTGAAATCATTATTGCTCACAGTTTGGCAGACACCAGCTCATTATGGTTTCCCTGCTCCACAGGCAATCAGACTTTTTGAAGTTTTAAATGGGGAAGTGTGTAATTAACATAATTTAAATTACAAGCCATCTAATTTTGTACAGTAAATAGAAGAAAAAATGAAAATCCTTTTCCATAGTTTCCTCCCAGAGCTGGCAATGTGTGGCCTTCAGAATGGCCTTAGCTTCAGTCATCAGATGGTGCTAGCAGCATAACTGAGCTTTCTGAATCCTTAGAGTATTTTATGGGGATAAGTGGTTAAAAGGCACATATTTCAGTCATTAGGGAGAAGGGGTTAGTTGAGAGAAGGCAAAATCATCACTGACCAGCATGGCCAATTTAGGAAATTCACTTTAAATACTATCCTCCCTTTTTAGGAAATTCACTTTAAATACTAACCTCCCTTTTGGAAGTTTTAAGCTAGTCTGCTTATCTCCTCTTTCCCCTATATAAACTTTCTGAGTTCACCTACCATTTGTAGTAACATAAATTCCTGTTATTTCTACTCATTCTCAATTTTTTCTAATGATTGTCAAAGGAAGTCTTATCTCCAGACCTTATCCATTAATGCTCACAGCCTGTTGGGTGTTTTAAGAACTAATTTATAGTTTTGAGGTTAAAGGAAGTCTACTTAGTTTTAAATGAGCTTAAGAAATGTTGGCTTCTTATCTAGTCTGTACTCCAACATTAAATCTTTTGAGGTTTACTCATCTCTGGAGACTACTTAGTGTCCTAGCCATGAAATTGAGTTGTTTTGGCCATTATCACTCTCTGCACTCTAAGAAAGGTTATATCAATTCATGACCATTGAATTGTACAGTCTATCCTTGATTAGCTAGAAGCACATTAACAGGTTGTCTCACTGAACTGGAATGGGTTTCTTACCATTGCAATTTTTCTTTCTCTTCAGATCAAAGAAAAACAAATAACAAAATGTCAAGATTTGTAGTACATACCCTTGGTTCAGCTTGAATTCTAATTGATCCCCTATACATTTTGCATTTATAATCTTTATAGATAAGATTTGTTGTCTAGAATGACTCCCATGAAACTTTTCAAAAACATTAATCATATAGAAAACCTCCAAATCATCTATGTTTAACTTTCATTTCATTAGTCAAGAAAACCTAAAGTATTTACCAATATACTAGTGTATGTGTGTGGGGTGTTTTCTTTAGAGTATATACAAAAGGATGCTTATGATGAAATACTTTAATACTTTATCCCATGGTCTTTTGAGAGATTTGGTTAACCACTACTATTAGAAAAACAAAGTGCATGAAAAAATTCATTTTATAAGACATTCAGCTTATAAAGGTTAGACTAGTTATATATGGGAATGGAAGAGAACACATGCATATGTAGGTACTATTAAGACATTAACAAAATTGGAGCAACTTATTCAGTGAACTTGGTGAACCATATATAGAGGATTTATGGGAAAAATTACATTAAACTCAATAATTATTTATTAAAGACCTACTTTTTAAAAAGGAATTAGGTGGACAGAAACAAAACTGGAAATAGTTCCTAACCACAGGGTTCTTATATGCTATTTGGGAAACAATATGTAAAAAGATGGGCTAATAGGTAATGTAGTGCATAGAATACTAAGCCAAAATTCAGGAAACTTTGCTTTGAATTTGGCTTCAGATACCTGCTAGCTGTGTAACTCTGAGAAATCACTTAATCCTGTTTGCCTCAGTTTCCTAATCTGTAAAATGAACTGGAGAATGAAATGAAAAATTGCTCCAGTATCTTTGCCAAGAAAACCTCAAAGTTGAACATCTTATGAAGAATTGAACATCTTTAAAAAATGATGAAATTAAGGAGTGAAAAAGGAATGTACTGGGAGAAAAAGAAAGGGAGAAGTGAAATGGTGCAAATTATCTGCCGTAAAAATAGATTCAAGACAAAAAAAAAAAAAACTTTTACAATGGAGGGAAAGAGAAGGAGGAAAGGGTGAGTGAATGAACCTTACTCTCATCAGAATTGATTAATATAAGAAATAACATACACACTCAACAGAGGTAAAGAAATATATCTTACTCTGCAGGAAAATAGGAGTGATGTAAACTATGTCCTTGATTGTGTGTCCCCTGATTGTGGGGGGAGGGCTGGAGAGACCCCAGTTCTCAAAAACCCTCCTGTGGAGATTCATTGCAAACTTCACTTTCAATTCAATCAGATAGATATTCAAACTGCTCCATTTGTCAGAGGCTAGAAAAATTCCATAAAACCAAGGACCTCTAAACTCATCTTTGCTGATTTCGGTACCAGGAAAAGCCCACTGGGCTAATGCTCAGTATAAGCCCATCTTGGCTGATTCCTACAAGGGAAAAGACCCGCTGAGC